>VYZV01025261.1:51832-65220 GCA_013401275.1 Pandion haliaetus
GACGAGGGGCTGCTGGAAGGGCGGTTGACCCTTTCATGTGTGGCTTTATTCTTAAAAAAACCAAAACAAACACAAAACCAAATGCGCCTTTATTTTTGGGCTCAAGCCATGGGTTTTGTGTGGTGATCTGCCTTTTAACCCCCTTATTTCCTCAGCTCAGCAGGGGCTGGTGGTGAGGGGAGATGGTGGCTGTGGTCTGATGGCGCGGTGGCTTGAATTGAGTCTCGTAGCAAAGGGCAGCGTTGCGCTCGGATATGGACGTCAGTGCCTGTGGCACGCACATTTTAAAATAAAATCTAATCCTGTTAGGCACAGCGAACACTAGTTGTCTTGCATTTCTTTCAAGGAGTTAGGCTTTTGCTATCAAGAATTTGCTCTTTCATTTTTTATCTCCTCCAGATTGTGTTTTACCTCCCCACAGCTTCATTTTGCTTCCTTTTCTTGCAACTGCAGGGAGAGCTGCTGCCGGCGGTGTTGCAATTGCTCCAGCTTCAGTGCTTTTTGCAACACTTGGCTCTTCCCTTTTCTAGCAGTTCTTGCTGTCCAGTGTGAAGCTTTACCTTGAGGAAGGACTTTTGTCACTTCATGGATGTTTCTTCCAAGTACGTATTTGTGCCATGGGGCTCCCTCTGCAAAAGTTAAGCTGCTACGCATCCCGAGGCAGCATGGCTTTTCTGGCAGAAATTAATCCTGAAATAGTAAGAGTGAGATGAAGAAAGGCAAAAGCTTTGAGAGCCTGTGCTTGATTTGGGACAGACTGTAAAGGTTTCTTGCGCCCAGACTTCTTCATGATAGCACCCATTGCATGTCTGGGATGAAATGCAGGGAATTCTCTGGCTGCATTTGCAGAGGCAAACACAGGCTGGGGAGCTGGCCGCGCACAGATGCTCAGTGCCTGTTGTGGGTCTGTGGCAGCCTGAAGTGCTATATCTGGGGAATATGAAATGCTTCATTCATCAAAAAGAGCTAGTAACTCTGCCTCCAAGCATTTTAAATGTCAATGTGAACTCTGCCGCCACTGATCAAAGCAGAGAAGGGTAACAGTGTTGGAAGCCGCTCTGCTTCGACTCGAGTGCATTGTGCTTTGACAAAGGCAAGTTTGAAACACTGAGAAGAACCGTTTGGCTTATTTATTTCTTCAACTCTTGTAAGTAGCAATAGAAATAAATCTTGAGACCTGAGAAGACTCCTCTTGTTTCTTTTTTGCTGCCAGGAGCTAAACTTTAAACAGCTGATACAGTTACTCACATTTTTGTGTTCCTCTCGGAGGGGAAATATGACCATCACATTGAGCAATTTCGTGTGATCTCAAGATCGAGCTCATACTCATCACTTTCTATATACCCTGCTTTATAACATTCAAACTACACAATTAATTTTAAGGCTTTTTTCCCTCTTTGCCTTTCTTTTTTTTTTTTTTAATTTTTTAACATGGGTGGTTAGTAAGAACAGGCAATGGAAACCCTGGATGGAAAGAAATAGTTTCTATTAATAGAGAAAATAAAAGGCAGAAGCCATTTTCTGTCTGTTTCAGAAAGCTGCTGTGTCAGTTCAACAAACGTCAAGATTATGTCGATATTCTGCATTCACCCTGGACTTCAACTGTGAAAACAGAGACTAATTTAAGTTAGGAGGGACATATGAGGGTCTTTGGTCAAGCCCCTGATCAAAATAGGGCCAAAGCTGGAGTTAGAGCCAACTTTGCAGTTGGGTCAAGCTTCTCAGGGCTATGTCCAGCTGAAATTGTGGTATTTCCAAGGATGGAGAACTGACTGCTTGCTGAAGTGTTTGAGCACCCTCAAGATGAAGAAATTTTTTTCCTTATCTCTAATTGGGATTTCCCTTGTTGCTTTTCCCTTGTCTCTTGTCCTTAAGCTGGGCAGCTCCTAAACTAGTCCAGGAGAGACCCAGGACCCTGTGTGGAACTCAAGCCAGGACCCTCTGTCCCTGATGTCTTTCTGCTGCTAACCTGCTGCAGTCATTGCTTTAGCATCCTTGTCTTCCAGTCCATGACTGTAATTAACTTGACATGTGCCTTCATAGTGCTCTTTTGAACCATGAACTTCAGCCTTTGTGGTTGATGGGTGAATGATCCCTGCTGCGCCCATCTGCATTGACTTCTCTGTGTGATAGTGGTGGTGCCTGCCTGCTCCTTGGCTGAGGGGGCCATGTTCAGGTTTGGCAATGTCTCCCTGAGTGGGTTTAAATGTGGTGTGTGGCGGTGGGACCAATTCTGTCAAGGCTTCTCAATAGAAGGAGTATTTCCCATGTCCCGAGGCTTGAGAGTAGCTGTCCCTGGGGAGCTGCTGTCTTGCCGAGCAGAGGGAGCAGGTCTTGCTGTGCTGGCATGCCAGCTCTCACATCTGCGAGGTTGCCTTGGCTACCAGCTCGTCTGTAACTGAGAGGAAAGCTCAAAACAGAGGGCTATCTTCAAGCTGTTTCCCTTTTCTCTGCAGAGGTTTCGCCATTCCTTCATGGAGAAATGTGGGGATTCTGGCTCCTGCGAGCTTTGGAGCACAGGGTCCCTGCATTTCACCCGAACATTGGTGGTGCCATGGTCTCTCTGAAGTCTGCTTGGTGCCCAGCTTCTGACCAGGCTCACTCAAAGCCAAGCTTTTTATTTTTTAGTGACCATATTGAGCATTGGCTGTTCCTGGGAACGCTGTGGGTGTGCAGGCATGCACCTTGGCTGTAATTAGCAGGATCCCACCCTGCTAACCCACGCTCCTCCTGGCCAGAGGCTGCTGTGAGTAGACGCGTGCATCTCAGCAAAGGCTGAACACCTCCCTTTGGAGTTGGGGGAATGACTCCAGTGAGGACTCAGGCCTGTGCATCCTTGGAAGTGGTCCTTCACATAGGGAAGCATGGCTAGAGCTCCTGCTTGGGGTCTGAATGTGACTGGGTTTATTTTTCTAGCCGCTGCGCTCTGCGGAAGGTGGAGCCTTTCTGTGCTGTGTGAAACTTTTTGGTGGCTTCTAACTCAGCCCAACTCTGCAGTATGCTTGGATTCATTCTCCACCCCTTTTTACAGGGTTTCTTTGCCCTTTCTAAGAAGTGTGGATAGGGTAGCAGAGCTCTTGGGTTTGTGCTTTTTTCCCGGTGCGGGGACAGTTGGGGAATATAAAGCTCTTCACCCCCCCAGGGAAGATTTGAGTAGTCGTGGCTGTTGCTTAGAGCCAGGAAGCCTTGGGGTCTGCTGCTAGACCACACTCTGATGTCTGTCCTCTTGTGTGCTCCTTTAAATACCACTGCAAAACCTTCCCTGGGGGCTTCCTTGCCATCAGACTTTCTCCTCGCTGAAGGTTGGGGTCAGCTCATGTGCTCCTGGTTGCCTGTGTTGAAAGAAGCCCCTGCTTAACACCCCTGTGCCTGCTCTCGGGTGAAGGAGGGTGTGCCCATTTCTGCCACATGTATTAAAAGTCCCCATACTCCTGTGCCTCCGCTACCTGGGCTGGGAGGACGGCGATGGACTGGAAGGAGGGAGAAGAGCAAGGATGGGGTTGATGTCTGTGGTCTGTGTCCTTTGCAGAGAATGAGCCACCCTGGGGGATGCCCTGCACTCAGCTCCTGGTCTTTGTTGCCACACCGGGCTGCGATGGGTTTCCCAGCCTGGACTCCAAGGAGAGCTGTGAGTATTGGGGCTGGGAGCGGGAGTGACTGGAGTGGCAGTGTGGCTGTTTCTGTGCCCATCAGTTGGAAAAAGCCCTGTGCAGCACTAACCCACAATTTTAGGGAGGCAGCCATCCCTACTGTGTTGAGAAACTGGAGAAAGGAGGGAGTGAATTACCTGAGGATGCTGATAAAGCAGTGGTAGAAGCTTAAAACAAAGAGAAACCCTAAAATCTGTTCTCTGGGATCTCAGGGTACAGTCCTGTATCAAAACTTCTGCCTGGTGCTGCTGCAGCCATAGCTGGGGCTGTTGTGGCCCGTAGCAGTGTGTGATGGAGTGTGGGACCTAATGCCAGCACCAACCACTCTGATGCTGTGTTTCAGATAAGCTGTCTGTCTTGGAAGGCTCCGTGCTGCTCTCCACAGATGCTGTCTGGGGAGCTCTCAGAGGTGAGGTGTGCTTTCTATGGGGCATTCCCGCTCTCCCTGCCTCAGGCCTGTGGGGATGTCTCTCTGTGCCTCTCTCTTTCCATAGACTTACTTGTTAATTGAGCTCTGTTCCTTTGCGGGAATCTGTGCCGAGAAAGGGACTGTGTGTGGTTTTCCTGCAGGCCTGGAAACATTCAGCCAGCTCGTTGGGAGAGATGAGAACGGCACGGTGAGTCCTGGCCTCATCTCCTCAGGGCAGTCAGCTCTCCATAATGCTCCTGCCTCCATGGGGACAGGCTGAGGATTGCCGGGATGCTCGGGCTGAGGGAGGTACCAGCAGTGCAGCACAGCCTTGCCAAGGGCCAAGTAGAGATTCATGAATCCAGCCAGAACCCTGCCTTCTGAGCGAGTAAAGCATTGCAGCCCTTTCTGGCTAGCTTGCACTCTGGGTAGTGAGGGTACCCCTCCTCGTCTCACCAGCCCTGGGGAACAAAGGTGACCCCGATTGTCTCCTGCTAATGGCTGTGTTGCCTGAAGCCCTACTCACTTCTTCCTCGTGTTCTCTATGTGCAGTACTACATCAACAAGACAGAAATTGTGGATTTTCCCCGCTTCCCTCACCGGGGACTGTTGCTGGACACATCTCGTCACTACCTGCCACTGAGAGCCATCCTGGAAACTCTGGTAGGGTGCCTGTGCTGGGAGACGATGTGGTTTAGTTGGGTGTCCCTTCCTCTGCAACAGCTGAGGGCTCCTTGAGTGGCCTTGGAGGGCTTTTTGGGGTTTTTTTGTGTTGCTCCTTTCCGAAGATCCTAGCAGCTGCCTAATGCATAGGCCACTGCATCTATATCTCATCGAGGAAGAGCTTGTCAAACCTAGGCTTTTTGAACAAAACCAGCTTGCTTGTCCCTAGATGAAGCAGCAGGCTGGGGTGGGATGCTGTGTGACCTCAACTCTTAATACACAAATGTGCATTACGGAAAAATGGTTCTGTGCTATAGGTCCTGCCCAGTGCCCATGGCTGGGTTTGCTCCTGGTATAACTCTCAGCTGCCTCAATTGGGTGATTTCTCAGCTCCCTTTGTAAATAGGATAAGGAAGAAAACCCTGAGGGGTATCTTGGATTCTTGCAATCCAGATTACTTTCCGAGGCTGGGTTGTTTGTGAGGCAAGGGAAAACACTGGCTTCTTCCCAGCCACGTTAGACAAAGGTGGGTGGTGGTTCTGTGTTCTTCCCAAGCAGGATTAAACTTCCAGGTCTCCGCCATTGGTTCAGTTATAGGGAGAACAGGGATTTTATTGTGAGCAGAAGCACTACTGGCCCTCTGCAGCTCTTTGTGGTGCTGGTGTGTTTGAAGAGAGGTGTCTGAATCCCTCTTGGATCCTGGGGAGCATTTGAGGACCTTGCTTTCCATGTCCTTTTGGAGCACAAGGACCTTGTCCCCTTTCTGTGTCAAGTTGGGTGACCTTTCAGAAGGGACAGGGCATGTTCCTCTTTGTTCCTGTTCCTTCCCAGGATGTCATGGCTTACAACAAGTTCAATGTGTTTCACTGGCACATTGTGGACGACCCATCTTTCCCCTATGAGAGCTTGACCTTCCCAGAGCTCAGCAAGCAGGTAACCCACCCCGATCACCATGTAGCGCGTAGCCCAGGGCAAGCAGATCCCTCCCTCAGCACCTGAGCAAGGCTCTGAGATTTCCCATGTTCTCCCAGGGAGCCTTCAATGCCATGACCCACGTGTACACAGCCAGTGATGTGCAGACAGTGATTGAGTATGCCCGGCTGCGTGGCATCAGAGTCATTGCAGAGTTCGACACTCCTGGCCACACCCTCTCCTGGGGTCCAGGTGAGGAGCAGACCATGCCTGCTGCTGCTGTGAGGAGAGGTGTAGTTGTATGGGGGGCAGGAAGGGGATCTGCAACCTGGATCCCAAAAGCCAAGTGTGGGCAGCTGTGTCCCACAGGCTGGCTTTGAGGAGGAGCAGACCAGTGTCTGGGGAAAGTAGGACCCAATGGTCCAACTTCTGGAACAATATTCAAAGGGAAAAAGTTTCCATCTTTTCTTGAGTCCAAGCCGGGTGACTTTTTGGGAACATCTGCTCTGCCAAAACCAACATTATGGGCAATTGCAAGCCTCTTGAGTTTAACCAAGCTTTCTTGCTCTGCTCAGCTGCATGCCAGTCCTGACACACTGCTCCTTGCCCCAAGGACTGCAGGTGTCTCCTCTTCCGTGTCTGGAAGCACAAGGAGCTCCAGGAAAACGTTGCCTTGGCTTGCTCTCTCCTTCCCCTACCTCCAAATGCCATGGCCCACACTTACGTACACCCTGTGTACGTGGTTGCAACCAAAACTGTGGCTGCCCCCCTTCCCTGTCTGCAGCGGGGGACTGTGCCATCATTATCTTTCCCCAGCAGGTCTGTGTGTGGTTTCCCATAGGAATCTCCCCAAAAAAGCAGTGGGGAGAGATACCAAGGGAAACCTGGGAAGAATGGAAACTGTAGCATCCTGCAAGGATTTGATGTGTCTGTGTCCCATCCTCTGAGTAGCTGTTGCAGGAGGGAAAAAGGGATGTCCAGCCTAAAAGGCCTGAGCTCTGATCTCACCTGGGAGTGTGTGTTTGGGGTGGTAGTGCATGTGCATGGGGGAGCACAAGATGAGTGCAGATCCCTCCCCGTCAGATCAGGCTTCCTGAGCCAGAGATCAAGTTTCTGCTGCCATGATTGTGCCTCATGCACCATGCCTGGGTCTTCTGTCTTCACGGCTGGCACTGGGCTCTGCTGAGGAGGGTCTGGGGGGTTATACGGGGCATATGGCCACGTTTAGCCCCTTCCTCACTGTCCTGTGTTTGTTACGAGCCAGGTGCTCCGGGCCTCCTGACTCCCTGCTATTTGGGCAAGGATCCTTCTGGGACCTATGGGCCTATCAACCCCATTCTTAACAGCACCTACCAGTTTGTGACCAGTTTATTTCAAGAGGTCAGCGCTGTGTTCCCAGACTTCTTTCTTCACCTGGGTGGTGATGAGGTGGACTTCACCTGCTGGTGAGTCTGAGATCAGTCTGGATGGGGATTGGGAGGAAGTATCGGGGACTGGAGTCCCAGCCCATTGCTTTTTGGTCATGATCACCTGCAGATCTTTGGTGTCCTGCTCCCCCAGGCTCTGTGTGTTGGTGCCTGGGGTTTCTGTGCTCATGTGACGCTTGTTGTGGGAAGCTGCTGGTGCCAGTGCAGCCACAGCTCTTGGAATGCCTGGGCTAGCCTTGGACTGATGTGGGAAGGACTTGGCTATGTCTTGGCCTTACTCCAGAGCTTGGGTACAGTGCTTTTATTCTCTTCTCTTTGGTACACAGGAAGTCCAATCCAAAAATTCGTGCCTTCATGAAGGAGATGGGCTTTGGTGAAGATTACAAAAAATTAGAGTCGTTCTACATCCGGAGGTAAGGATGGTTGCATCCTGGGCCTGCAGTTGCGGTATGTGACCAGCACAAATGTCTTCTGCTGTCTGAGGGACACCAGATCTCCTTTTCAGGAGCGTGCCTGTTCTGGCCTGTCTCCCTGACCCCAAAGGGAGTAGCCTAGTTGTGTTTTATTGGGAGATTGACCACAAAAAACCCTGGGGCTGTGGAGAAAGAAGCCCCATAAGGGGCCGTGCATTCTCCCTTCTCCTTCAGAAGTACCTTCACATCCCACTGTGGGTGTTTGGAATATTGGTGCTGCTGCTTTGGCTGTATGCAACCAGCTAAGAGGGGGGAGTGTAGTTGGGATGACCCAAAACTTGGTGCTCTTTCCACTCCAGGCTTCTGGACATCATCTCTTCCCTTGGCAAAGGTTATATCGTGTGGCAGGAGGTGTTTGACAATGGAGTGAAGGTGAGAGCTGCCAGCTTTCCCTAACGCAGTCCAGCCAGATGCACTGGAGTGCTCTGGGGGTGCCGTGCTGGGGGCGGCAGGGGGTACTCTGTTGTGGGACTGCGCTTGATCTTGAGATGGTGCTGCCAGTGAGCTGCCCTCATGGTGGCTTTATCACACTGCTGTCAACGGTCTCTTCCCTCCATATATACAGGTGTCTATACACCTGCAAGAGGCAGTTTTTGCCCCTGCCCAGGACACTCTGCAAATGGGCTTATCCCTCCCTCTGCTTCTGCAAACCAGATGGGAAGTGGCTCAAAAGTCAAGCCAAAGTCTGCTTCGGTTTCCCTTTGAGGGTGTTCGGAGCTGTGGATGGGTCAGGGCACTCTGCTTGCAGGGGGAGGTGGTGCTCTTGTTGCCACACTGATCCCATGCACAGGGTTCACATGTGCTCTTCAGGTGAGGCCAGATACCATCATCCACGTGTGGAAGGAGAACTCCACGCCATACATGGAGGAGATGATGAATGTCACCAAGGCTGGCTACCGGGCTCTGCTCTCTGCCCCCTGGTACCTCAACCGCATCTCGTACGGGCAGGACTGGATGGCAGCCTACCAGGTGGAGCCCTTGAAGTTCGAAGGTGTGTTCCTTGTGTTCCCATCCCATAGGGCAGCTTACTTGTCACTTGGAGGTAGCGCTGGGGTTGGCTGTCTTGCTAATCCGTTCTCGCTGCTGGTGTGAACGTGCTTGAGTGACCGTGTCCTTGGTTCCTGTGCTATGTCCCATTCCCTTGCTGCCAGCAGAAAACAACTCTGCTCTTCCCCAGCCTGGGGTTTGAAGTGAGGCTTCCAGAAGGGCAAGATACTGCCTCCATAGCTGAGCCACTCACTGCTGTTACAGGCGCCTCTGTGGGCAGGGCAGTAAGTCACCCCATTAACTTAGAGCACCCCATCACCTGAATGCTGTGTCCTCTGGCAGGCAGCCCTGAGCAGAAGGATCGGGTGATCGGCGGAGAGGCGTGCATGTGGGGTGAATACGTGGACGTCACTAACCTGGCCCCCAGGCTCTGGTAAGGGAAGCCATGGGGAGGTTAGCTCGAGTTGCCTGGGGCAGGGCTCAGGCCCTTTTCGTTCACCACTGAGCGACATGTGCCAAACGCTGTGGGTTTGGTCTGAGTGTGGTGCTTGTCCCTGTCTCCTGGCAGCACCTCGGTGCTAGTAACAGCTTCACTGAGGCTTAAATGAGGGTTTGTAAGACTAACGTGCTCCTGTACAACCTGCTGCAGCAACCAGTATGTGTTCAGTGGTGGTCTCTCCTGTCACCCGGTCCACTCCTGATCCACATGTCTCTAGGACTGGATCTTTTGATATACAGAAGCCATGTGCCTTTGTGAGGTGAAGGACTTTGTTTGGGAAAGTGTTTAGGAGCTCAGGGCTTTTTGCGAGAAGCTTTCAAACTCCCCCCTGACCCGACTGCCTCTGTCCCTCGTTCCTCAAGGCCGAGAGCTGGGGCCGTAGCCGAGAGACTGTGGAGTAATGCGACCGTGAGGGACCTGCAAGATGCCTACATGCGGCTGGCCGACTTCCGCTGCAAGCTTCTCGGGTAACCGTCCCTCCTCGCAGCGGGATGCTGGCTCATGGGGACAGTGCAAAGGCCACCCTCCCTGGGATTCGACCCTAGGGTGGGCAGGGGGGGTGAAGTTGGCTTTCCCTGGTGCAAAGTGACCCTTTTATTTTTTAATTGAAAATCCCGAGCCTTTCTCCTGCCTGTGTGTGGGCAGAGCTTGCTTTGTGCAGTGCTGGAAGAGAGCCCCTGCTGCCAGCGTGGGCTGGTGGCTCTGTTGAAGAGAGGGCTTCGTGCTGAGGAAGGGGGACCCGTCAGCGATTGCCACTCCTGCAGCACCAGCTTCCCCTGGAAACTTGCCCTTACCCCATGCTCCCACATGCGAGCAAAAAAAGGGTCTATAAGCACAGGATGAAAATGGCTTCCTCCTTGTCACACGTGAAACGGGGCACCGATGGCCACCCTGCGCTCCTCGAACCGCTCAAACCTGACTCTGGGCTCTGCCTGTGCCCTCAGCCTAATGCCATCTCTCTGCTCTCTTTCCAGGCGTGGTGTCCAGGCACAGCCTCTCTACGTAGGATACTGTGAAAATGAATTTGGCGGGTTTTGAAGGGAGAATCCTGCTGCCCTTGGTCACTGTGCACACAGGAGGAAGGATCCCTCTCTCTCACAAGCTGCTGGCTTGGCAGAGGGACCCCTTCCCAGCCCCAGCTTCTGCTCTTGCTTTGCTGCAAGGAACTTTTTTTTTTCCTTGGTGTGCACTCTTCACCTCTTTTTCTATTTTTATTTCTTTAAATCTATAAATAAATGACCCCAAAGAGGAAATAGGTGCCTTTTCATGCTCAGCTGCAAGACTCTGCAAGAGTTATGGTTAGCAGCAGATGGGTAGGGCTTGCTCTGGAGATGCCAGTGGGGGACCATCAGCCCGGTGGCTCTGGAGCTTGCTGGGTGCCTGCGCAGCTGGATAAATGGTGTTTAGTCTCTGCTGCTATCACAGCCTCTGTCCCTGCAGAGAGAAGGCAATGAGAAGGCATGGGCTCCCCCAGTTTTTTCACTTTGACCTCCCACTCTCTGCACCTGGACAAGACACTACCTGTGCTGGGACAGGTGACACCCCACCTTGGGTTTGCTTCTGTGTCCTTCCATGCACCAGCGGTGAACTCTGTGGTGGTGGTGGTGGTGGTTCCTCTCGACGTCTCTCTCTCTTCTCTCTACCTACGTCCAGGCAGAAGGCTTGCCTGCAAGCCACCGTCTCTGCTGTCCCAAACCCTGTCTGCTGCCATCTCCTCCTCTGGCTTCTCCCGAGAAGATGACAGCCTGAAGCCTCTCCGAGGAGACCTTACAAACCTGCTGTGAGTGGTGTGTGGATATTACGGAGTCACTGCTCAGCTCTTCAGTCAGCTGTCGCCTCTGCTCTGGATTTGGCCGACTGATCTGTCCTCCTCCTGCACTGTTGTCCTTGGGGTGGGGAGCTCAGCTCCAGGTCTCCTACATCCAGAGGGGTTTGGTTTGGGTAGTATCCTTCTTGGAGAAGAGACTGGTGGTGCTGCTGTCCCGCGGTGCTGCGACAGTCGTGGTTCTTGTCCTTTGATGGCTGGGGTTGCTGTGCTGGAAACCCTGTCCAGCTGGAACGGGGGGATCTCTCAGGGAGAAATCCTGGCTGATGGGATTGTTGTACATGTGTCTTGGTCTTAAATGAGTGAGATCTGCTGTAATGGCTGGAAACCTTTTACTATTGAACTTTAAATTAAAAATACGGTATTAACTTTGCATTAAAAATACTCAGAAATTGTCAAGTCTTGCATTTCTTTACCCTCCTGCGAAAGGATACCCACACACTGCTCCTCTGAAGTGATACATCCTAAAGGAGGGGAAAAAGATTGTGAAGCCCAACCACACCAGAGCAGGGAAATTTAGCCAGATTTGGGGAAAGAGGGATTTTTTTTTCCCTCCCCCTACTTGGGTCGGGAGGGGAAGGGCTGCCTTCCTGTGCTCTGTTTCCTGGAGGAAAATGCTTCCCTTGGCTTTGGGAAGTGTTGCTTTACAGTGTGAACACCTCGGGTATTTGCAGAGCAGAAGCTTTCTCTTCTGGTCCAGGCTGGTGGCCTCCAGCGCTTTAGGCCTGGGCAGCTGCTCCATCTCTGCGTGGCCGCTTCTGCCTAGCTCTTCCCGCAGCCATGCTGGGGGAAGGACAGCTGAGATGCTACAGTTTGCTTCTGGGGTGCACCACTTCGGGCTATGAGGGGGTGGCAGGCACAGAGGAAGGGGGTTAGTATCCCTTCCTATTTTACAAAGTTAGTTTTTCCCCCCCCCCAGTGTGGTGTAAATTGGTACCTTTTGTCACTGCAGGCAGCTGCTGCTGGCAGGGCTGGGGCCAAAGGGGGATCCTGGCTCTGAAGAGGATGCGCTGCTCCCGGGGAGGGTGCTCTGCTCCTGGGGAGGCCACTCTGCTCCCCAGGTGCTGCTCCGTGTGTGCGAGGGGCCCCTGCACCATTGCATCCCGGACTCCTGCACTCCCCCTGCCTGGCTTACTGGGCTCCCTTTCACGCAGGGTCTGGGGTGCTCCGGCACCGGCGGGGCTGGCGGGGGGACGACCCCCCAGCCCAGCACCTTCCACTCAAGCCTGGTATTTATGATCTGGGTTAATATCACCCCACGGTCCTGCTTCCTGGGGGGTCTGCACCAGCATCACCCCAAAACCGCCATCTTGGCTGTGTCTTCACCCTTGCCAAGGCCAGGGTCCCCGCTGGCGGGGAGGGAGCACCGGGCTTTCCTCTGCTGCGGCCTCGCCGCGCGGCCCATTCCTTCCAGAACATCTATTTTGGTTGCGTAAAACTTGCCGGGGAGCAGAGAACAGGCAGCGTGTGAATCACTCAGGGCCAACGGGTTTAAAAATAAACCCAAGCGGCGGCGAAGAACAGCCGCCGAGCCCCCGGATTTCTGCGGGATTACGCTCCGTGCCTCTGAAACCCACCCGTGGGTGTCCACCCTGGGCACCGTCCCTGTCCAGTGGGTTTTATTGGGACACGCTTGCATATGGTTGCATATGCTTGCACGCACAGACTTGCAGGCGTGTGCACATGCGTGCATGCATAGGCACGCTTGCAAACACGTGCACGTGCCTGCATGCACATGCATACGGGCGCTTGCAAACACATGCACTCACACACGTGCTTGCGCATACGCGCGCACTTGCACACACATGCAAATGCATGCATGCGTTCACACGCCATCGTGCAGGCTCGCAACACAGGCATGAAGCTGCATGTGCCTGTGCACCCTCTGGCACATACTTGCACACGTGTGTGCACTCTTGCAACCATGTGCGCACACTTGCAGCCCATGCACACGCCTGCGCACGCACACACTTGCACACGCTTGTGCACACATGCGTGCACTTGCACACATGCTTGCACACGCTTGAACGTGCATGCCCGCATGCACACTTGCACACACATGTACATGCTTGCATAGACTTGCGCAAGCTTGCGCACATGCACATGCTTGCAACATACGTGCACACTCTTGCACACCCACCCCCCACCGCTCGCACGTGCTTGCGGGGGAAGCCGGGCACCCCCGGTCCAGCTGCTGCTCTGGGAGTAATTAATTAATGACAGCACCAGATATTAGAGTCATTCGGTCTAATTACAGATTTTTTGGGGTGGCGTGGGGTGCGGGAGGGAGGCGCTTCCCCCCCATCCCCCATCTGGGGCAGCCCCAAGGGGGCTACCGGGCCGGCGTGGGGTCCATCGAGGCGAAAAATGGGACAAAGTGCCGGAATTGTTCCTTTTCAGCCTTTCCTGTGTATTCAAATCCCGCTCTAAGGCGGTGGCTGGCGGGGAAGAGCGGGGCGTTAACTCTGGAACCTATCGAGGGGCGAAGGCAGGAGGCGGCTCAACTCCTTGGCCAGCCCTGCCTCGGGGTGACGGGGGGTGAC
>VYZV01025261.1:72593-85040 GCA_013401275.1 Pandion haliaetus
GTGGTGGTGGGGATGGGGTGTGGGTGCTGCTGGGGGGGAACCGTGGCCATCCGGGGGTAGTGTCCAGCACTGGGCGTCCGTGGGTCCACAGAAGGCTGCCGGGGGTCCCTCTGTGGGTCCTGCTGCCCCAGTGGGGAAACTGAGGCAAGGGGTGTCGTGTCCCTGCCTGGCATGGATGACGGTGCCAGCTGTGCACCCTGGCGTGTGTGCCCATGGTTGTGCGGGATCCACAGCTGTGGGGAGGGTGCTGTGGGTGTTGTTTAGGTGTGTAGCTGTGGGTGGGTTGGTGCTTATGAGGACTCTGGTCTTGGGATGGGCGGGTGTAGGGGATGTTGTGTGCGGGTGTACATGGGGCTGGGTTGGGGTGGGTGTGTGGCTGCACGTGGGTGTGCAGTCATGCTAGGACGGATGTAGGGTTGTGCGTGGGTGTAAGCATGTGGCTGTGCAGGTGTACAGTTGTGCAGGGAGGGTGCTGAGGCGAGCGTGCAGCTGTGGGTGGGTGGACGTGCATGGAGGATGCTGTGTGTGGGTCTGCGGTTGTGCTCAGAGGTGTGTGGGAGTGGGAGTGCAGCTGTAGGGGATATGTGGTTGTGCGTGGCGGTGTGCTAGGATGGTTGTGTGCCTGTGCAGGGTTGTGTGGTGCTGTGACTGTCTCCAGGCTGGCTGTGTCCCCTTGTTGTGAGTTCACCCCCAGGGCTCTGGCAGGGTGTTCCCATGATGGGTGGCTGCCTGTACCCGAGCGCCTGTCTCCCTGCACCATGTGCTGGCTGCCTGGGGGCCCTGGCGGTGACGTGGGCACGAGGCTCCCATGGGGACCCGCTGCTCCAGTGTCACCCAGCGCCTCCATCTCTGCTCATTTGGATGCATGGTGCCTGCCAGATCCTCCGGCTGTTGGGCACAAGGAGGAGGAGGAGGAGGAGGGTGACACCAAGGAAGGAGTGAGGGCCAGAAGTGACCCTTTCCCACGGGGCAGGTCCCACTGCAGGGCTTCACCGTGAGCCAGCTCTCCCTGGTGCCCAGGTTGCTGGAGGGCTCCAAATTTGAGTGGGTGACAGTGCCCAAGAGGTCAGGCGGTGGTTTAGCAACCGGTGGCGACCCCCTTGGGCTGTAGCACATTGGTGGTTTGGCTGTAGCTGGGGCTTTGTGGGGCACCCATGGGTGACGGGACTGGTGGGTGCTGGGACACGCCAGACAGGGTCTCCTGTGGCCCTGGGTGCGTCAGTGTGTCCTTGGGGTGTGCGAGGATGGGTGGGGGGAACATGGGTGGGAGCGGGGTGACGGGTGGGTGGATGTGTGGGNTAGGGAGATGGGGGTGCATGGGCTGGTGTAAGGCTGCTATGGGGATGGATGGGGGTTGAGGGGTGGGTGGATGGGTATTATGGGGATGGATGGGTGTTGGGGGATGGATGGGTGAATTGATGGGTGAATCTTAGGTGCAGATGGGTGGATGGGTGGTTGTGTGGGTGTCAGGGGGGGGGGAATGGACGGATGGGTGTCAGGGGCAGGGGGAGATGCCTGGGTCGTTTTTTGGGTGTCAAGGGACGGATGGAAGGCTGTGGGGCAGCGGTGGGTGACTGTGTGGGCACAGGGGCATGGTGCAGGGGTGCTGTGGGAACAGACAGGCAGGTGGGTACCGGACGCCTGGGCACAGGGGGAGGTCTGGGTGCCCAAGCCATCCACCTGTGCCATGGGAGCCAGTGCAGGGGTGCACTGAGCACCCCGGGGTGGGCACAGGGTGATGTCAGGGGTACCAAAACCCCCTTTTGGGGGTGTCCACAGGCTGGGGCGGTTTCTCCCCGGCTCGATGCAGCAGCCTTGGGGTAGGTTAGCTGGTCCCTGAGGCCTGACATTTATAAACATCAGCCGCTCCCGGAGAATCAATACAGTTTAATAACCGGCGAGCGGAGACGGGAGACACATCAAAATGACACTCTGCGGCTCCGTAAATGTTATTCTAAATCATACTCGCTGGGTTTATTACATTAAGCATACAGCAGTGGGCACGGGAAATTTATTCCATCAAAGGCCATCGCGCTGGTAAATGGGACTGGCGGGTCGGTGGAGGGGGGGCAGCCCCCCCCAAATGGGGTTCCCTCCTGCTGGCTGTGGCAGGGACGTGGGGGATAGGGGGATGGTGGTTCTACGGGTATCTGTGCTGTCACAGCCCCCTGGGTTTGAGGTGAGCTGGATTCTGCCCTGGTGCTGGGGTTGGGGTGGACGTTTGGGGGACCAGTGATGCGAAGGCAGCTGGGTGGCCTCGTGTCCCTTGGTGCCACCCGACATCTCCTAGGGATCTGGTCCCCTCCCTGGAGCATCCCGGGCTCTGTGCTGACATTTCTGCCTGTGTTTCCCTGGAGACGAGGTGGTTGCCATGGAAACCTCCTTCCTCTTCTTCCTTAGCCATCCTCTTCCTCACGGGGGGGGGCTGCTGCTGCCCCCACCCAGCCCCTAAATTTGGGGACCCCCTCCAGGGGTGCGAGGGAGGACCCTGGGATGGGGGTGCACACCCACGTGGGTGTGACAGCAGCACACGTGTGTGCGGCTGTCCCTGCGTGTGCTTGAGCTGTGTATGTGTATGTGCACACCCGCCCCATCATGCGTGACATCCCGCCGTTGCCATGACGATGCCATCGAGCACATGGCTCGGGCTCTGCAGCATCGCTGGGGAAGCACGCTTGTTGCCATGGAAACGGCTGTAATTGTAGCATTTTTTCGGCTAAAAGAGGGGAAAAAGGAGGGGGAGGGAGTAGGAGAAATGGCTCCGTGGGGCAGCAGGCCAGGGACCTGTGCGCCATCCTGGCATGTCCTGCTGCACACACATGTCATGCTTGCGGGTACACGCGGCAGCAATGCACGAGAGGAGGCCGAAATTGGGTGAGAATTGGGAAAAGGGGAGTGGTGGTGCTGCTGCTGGAGGGGCCAGGGCTGGCCAGGTGGTGCTGCCGCCTCTGCAGTCCTTTGCAGTCGAGGAAAGCGGGCAGGCGGCCAAGGCTGGCACTGGCAGCCTGGCGGGCGCCTGCGGCACCGGGTACCCATCCCCAGGGCTGTAGCATTGCCCTCCACCCACAGCATCCCTGGTTCGGTGTGGCCATGAGCCCTGGCTCTGTTCTTACAGGTCCCTCCCTGCTTCGTCCCCCTGCACCATGCTGGGGCCAAATCCTGCCATTCCCCGCAGAAAGAGTTCGGTGGGGGCATGGCACTACCACTGACCGCCTGCTCCCCTTGTGTGTTGCAGATGAACCGCCCCATCCAGGTGAAGCCAGCTGACAGCGAGGGCCGAGGAGGTAGGTCCCCCCTTCCCTGGCTGCCCCACTTGGGCAGGGGGGCAGCCACCCCAGGGGATGATGGGGTACATGGTGGCATCATGGGGGCTGCCACTGGGAGTTTTGTTTGCAGAGAAACCCGCAAAAGGAGCTGCCTTTGCCGGTGGCATCCCAAACTGAGCACAGAGCAAATGCAGTCTTGGCTCTCCCAGCCCGGCCAGCTGGGGGGGAACATCCTGACGTCATGCTGAGAATGTCCTGACGTCATGCCAAGAACATCCTGATGTCATACTGTGAGCATCCTGATATCATGCTGGGCAGAGCGCCAGGCAGCCGCTCTCTGACAGCCCCTTCGTCTGTCAAACAACCTAAGTATGCACCTGGAGCTGCCTGTGGGGACCCCAGCAGAGTCGGGGTGCAGGAGTCGGCCACATGTGGCCTGAGCCCCTCTAAAATAGAAACTGCTGCCCTGCCCCCCAGTTCTCCATGGGGGTTTGCAGCTTGTGGGGCCACGGCATTTCAAGGCTGAGTCGATAATTTGGGCAAAATTGCAGGAATCGGATCAAAACTCCCTGGTGTTCCCGGTGCCGCAAGCAAGCTCTGGGTGCGTAGGCAGGCTCGGACACGTGGGATGCTTGCGTAGGGCCACCTGTCCTCAGCAGGACAGCCGGGGTAGATACGGCCCTATTCAGAGCAGGTTATTAAACACGCCACAAGCTGGTCCCGGCAAGTCCCAGAGGGACCCGGCAAATAAATTACCCACTTACCGAGCGTAATTGGTGAAGGATTAAAAATCAATGGGCGAGCTTGGGCACCCGGCTTTGGCCCCCTCGCCCAGGAGGCGATGTTTGGCCACCAAGCCAGCTCCCCCCGGCCACCTTGGCCTGGAGATGGTTTATGTCTAACTTGACAACACAGAGCCCTATTCCCTTAACTAATTTTCCTGGTACCTTAACAGACAGAGCATTAATCGTCTCCTGACATTATTTATTTATTTCTCTGGCAACACTCTTGACAGGGCACCTTATTTTCTTTGTCAAATGCCATTAGCGCGCAGCGGGAGCGCGCGGCTGCGCAAGACAGATGCTGGTAATAATCATGAAATTCTCATTATTTACTCTCCCTTCTCTCATGTTTGGGTTATTTATGTCCCCTGGGCATGGTCGGAGGCTGCGGGTTATTTTGCGAGTCAATCACACAAAGGCAATTGCTGCTGTTTTGCGGGCTGTCTTTGTTTCCCAGTTATATCCCGCATCAGTGCCGGGGGAGCCAGTTCCTCCATCGCCAGGAAAAGCCCCAGCTCTGGTCCCTGAAGTGAGAGCTAGCTCTTTCCAGCTTCACCCCTCAGCAATTTCCCTGCAGGAGAGATTTTCCCACCCTGAGCATTTTGTAGGATGGAGGTGATAAACCCTGCGTATTTGCTGCCAGATCAGCATCGCTCCCTCCCCAGGCTCCAGTGTTACCCAGCTCTTTCCCCTCCGTGTGCCCCTTGCAAACCGGGGATGAGGGGACTGGATGGTGAGTGGCATCCCACTCTCTGACGGGCTTGGTTTTGTTTTTAGAAGACAGGAAGCTCTTTGTGGGCATGCTGGGGAAGCAACAGAGCGAGGATGACGTCCGGCGCCTCTTTGAGCCCTTTGGCCAGATCGAGGAGTGCACCATCCTCCGAGGGCCTGACGGAGCCAGCAAAGGTGGGCTTTGGGAAGCTGGGTGAGCACTCTGTGGGACCCATGGAGGGTGGGAGCTGCCGGCTGGGCAGCGCTGGCTCCTGCAGCGGTCAAATCCAACCTCTCCCATGTCCCCTCTCTGCCCTTAGGTTGTGCCTTTGTGAAATACGGCAGCCATGCCGAGGCGCAGGCTGCCATCAACAGCCTGCACGGCAGCCAAACCATGCCGGTAAGTGCCAGGCTCTCGCCCTGTCCCGTTCGACCCCATGCTGCCTGCGTAATCCAATCACCAGCTAATTTGATCCTCTGTCTAATTGGATCAAAATCCTACAGACCAGCAATTTGTTGGCTGGATCACCCCGAGGTTCATCCTTGCCTGGGCGCTGAGCTCTGGGGCTGAGCGTGCAGGGCTAATTCCCTCCATGCTGGAGAAAGGGGCTGTTTAATTAACGTCGAAGGTCAAAATTGTGAACAAGGAGGGGAAAAAGGAAACAGAGGTCAGGGAACTGCCGCCAGGGAGAGAAACTGGCTATAATTGAACCTCACATCGATCGCTGGTTGCTGCTGCCAAGCCGGGCAACATCACTGGGGCCAAGGATGCTGTGGCTGCTGCGAGCCATCAGGTCCCTCCCTGGAGCGAGGAGACATTTCAGGGGCATTGCTAGGGTCCTGCCATCAGCCCCATCTTCCCCCTGTCCCAGGGTGCCTCGTCCAGCCTGGTAGTGAAGTTTGCGGACACAGATAAGGAGAGAACCCTGCGGCGGATGCATCAGATGGCAGGGCAGCTGGGCATCTTCAACCCCATGACCATCCAGTTTGGCGCCTACGGGGCCTATACGCAAGCGGTAGGTGCTGGCGCAGGCGGGGACCTGGGGGTTTTGCGGGAGCCCCACAAGTGGGGAGGGCTGGTTTTGCCCATGAAAGCCTGTGTGAGATTGTACCAGTGCCAGTGGGTGTGGATGCCCGTCAGGGTTGGTGTATCCCCATTTAGGGGCACAACAGAGGGCTTCACCACCCCGGGTGAGGGTGACATGGCTGTAGGGTGCAGTGGTCCCATGTATCACCTTTTTTAGCATCACCTAGACCTCCTCCTGTCCCCAGGTCTGGCAGCAGGTGGCATTTATCCCTCCGAGCCCCTGTGCGTGGGTGCAAAGCAGGGATGCTAATTTTTCCTCCTCTGCTCCCCCCCTTCTCTCTGCCTCTCACTCACTTTCCCCTTTTTCCCCCCTTTCTTTCCTTAAGATCATGCAGCAGCAGGCAGCCCTGATGGCGGCTGCGCAGGGGACCTGCCTGAACCCCATGGCCGCCATCGCCGCTGCCCAGATGCAGCAAATGGCCGCCTTCAATGTCAGCGGGCTGGTGGCCGCCCCCCTCACCCCCTCTTCAGGTACAACCCCCCTCCCTTTGCTCCCCATCCTGCTCAGCAACCTCGGGGGGGACTGCTGGCACTGATGCCTCCCTCCTGCAGGTACGAGCACCCCCCCTGGCATCAGCACGGCGCCCGTGCCCAGCATCGCCACGCCGATCGGGGTGAACAGCTTCAGTCCGCTGCCGCCGCAGTCCAACGGGCAGCCTGCCTCGGAGACCATCTACACCAACGGCATCCACCCCTACCCAGGTAACTCTCCTCACAGCCTTCTGGGGGGCTCCGCCACATTGCCTCGGGACTGGGGACGCGTGCTCGGCTCATGGGGCAGGCTCTGGGCGTGCTCCCCACCCCAGGAACACGCTGGATGAACCAGCCGTGCACCGATCCCCACTGAAATCTCTCCTATCTCTCCTCCTGTGGCGTTGCCGCCTTTGCGAGTGGGGTGATGCTCTCTGCTCTGATGAAAGAGCAGGGAGCAGCTCTGCCCCTCTGTGGCGGTGCTCGGCCTAGAGCCCTCTGCCATGGGAGCTGCTCTTCCCCGGGTTTCTCTTGCTTATTCTCTCTTCCTTCTCCCTTCTTTTCTCTTCCCAGCTCAAAGCCCCACGGTGGCAGATCCCCTCCAGCAAGCCTACGCAGGCATGCAGCACTATGCAGGTCTCAAACTTTGCTTTGCACTTCTTCCCTCTCTCCCCTCTTTGCTCCTCACCCTTATTTTTGGGGGGTGAACATCATCTTGGGGTTGAACCGCAGGACTGGGACAGCGTGCTTGGTCACGGATTAATGTGGTGAGCATGGGGTGCCATATCCTGGCAGGAGCTCCGGGGCAGTGATGGGGGTGACGCTGATGCGAGCACCATCCCCTTGTCCCCAGCAACACAGATGCGCTCCTGGCATGGCCCTCTGTGCAAATTTTGGATGGAGGAAAGTGAGTTTTAATGCCCACGGGGCTGAGATAACTCGGTGGGGGAGAGCTGGCAGCGGTACCTAGGAGAGGGGGCAAGGTTTGGGTGGTGATGGAGAGCTGGCTCCATGCTGGATCCTGCCAACACGCCAGCCTGCTGGTAGAGAACGACCATGGAGGCACCAAGAAATCAAAAATCCTCGGATGTTCATTTGTGTGGTCAAATCTGATGGCCAAGGGGATGGGCCACAGAGAGAAGGGAGTCAAAGCGTCCTGTGGAAGTACGTCAAGCCTGGCAGCCATTTAACTAGGAGCACTAACAGCGATTTTCAGATTTTCAACAGAAAATCAAGTTTTGGATCCAAAATTTTTGGTTTTTTCAACCAAAAGTGCTGGCCTTCCTCAACCATGAGGCTGTATTACTGCTGCCACCAACGTCCCTCCTGGGAGAGCCATTCCTGCATCCCTGGTGTGCCAGGAGGCCAGGGCCATGCTGGCAGGGGTGGGAAGGGCAGAGCCAGCAGCCTTGCAGCAGGAGAGGCACCTCCATCGAGGGTGGCAGCGGGGGACATCCCTGTACCCTGCCCTTCCCGGGCCTGGGGTGGGCCCGGGGTCTCAGCGCTGCGTTTCTTTCTTCCAGCAGCGTATCCCACCGCCTATGCACCCATCAGCCAAGCTTTTCCCCAGCAAGCGCCCATCATCCCGCAGCAGCAGCGAGAAGGTGAGGGGTTGCGGGGGGCACCCTGCCGTGGGGCCAGTGGCTCCTCGCTCCCCTCCCCGGGGTGATCCCCGCCTCGCAGCTGACGTGCGGCTGTCCTTTGTGTGTCACCCAGGTCCCGAAGGCTGTAACCTGTTTATTTATCACCTGCCCCAGGAGTTCGGGGATGCGGAGCTCACGCAGATGTTCTTGCCTTTCGGCAATGTCATCTCTGCCAAAGTCTTTGTGGACCGTGCCACCAACCAGAGTAAATGCTTTGGTAAGTCCCAGTGTGCGGCTCTCCCCGACATCCCAGCTCGGGGGTCTGTCTCTCCCCAGGCCCCAGCTTGGGGGTCCAGTTCTCAACATCCCAGCTCAGGGATCCGGCTCTCCTTGACATCCCAGCTCTCCCTGATCTCCAGCTCAGGGGTCGGCTCTCCCTGGTCTCCAGCCTGGAGGTCCAGCTCTCCCTGACATTCCAGCTCAGGCATCCGGCTCGCCCTAATGTCCCAGTTTGGGAGTCTGGCACTCCCCAGTGTCCCAGCTCAGGGATCCATCTCTTCCCCGATATCCCAGCTTGGGGGTCCAGCTCTCCCCAGTCCCCAGCTCAGGGGTCCGCCTCGGGCAGCACTGATGGGTGGCCGAAGCCACACGGTGGCTGGAGCACTGTGGCTGTCTGTCCTGGGGCCAAAGGGCAGGTTTTTTTCTTCCACACCATGCCAGGACAGAAGGACGTACCCTCTTACTGTCCCCTCTTACGCTGTCCCCTGTGTCCTCCCCACAGTGCGCCTGCCCGCCTGCGTCCCAGGGAGGGCTGGTCACCACTTGTCACTGCCATGTCTGCTCTGCTCACGTGGCTGAGTGCCACCCCTGCCACCAGCATGCTCTGGCTTGCAGACCTGTCACCACAGTGTCCCTGTAGCCCGTGTCACCCTGGTGTCCCCCCAGACCTGCTCACCTTGGTGTCCCCGTAGACCTTGTCACCCCAGTGTCTTTGGAGGCCTCATCACCTCAGTGTCTCTGCAGACCCTGTCACTCAGGTGCCCCATGAGCCTGCACATCCCATCCTGGTGTCCCCGCAGTCCCCATCACTTTGGTAGACCTTGTTGCCCCAGTGACCCCACAAATCCCATCACCTTAGTGTCCCTGCAGACCATTCCAGTGTCCCTGTGGACCCTCTTATGCTGGTGTCCCCACAGACCATGTCACCTCAATGTCCCTGCAAACCTTGGTTTCCCCAAAGATGCCATCAGCCCATCACCCAGTCCCCTGCAATGATGGGCTGTGCCGTTACCCCACGATCCCCCTCTCCCAGCACACCCAACCAGGGGCTCCACCTGAGGCTGCCTGCAGGAGCATCCCACGGGATTTCAATGCCTCGGTTGAAGTAAAGCGGCAACCTGCGATGTTTACAGTGACAAACTCCTCTGTCACCTCATCCCTTGCCCCCAGGTTTTGTCAGTTTTGACAATCCGACGAGCGCTCAGGCAGCCATTCAGGCCATGAACGGCTTCCAGATCGGCATGAAGAGGCTAAAAGTCCAGCTAAAGCGGCCGAAAGATGCCAACAGACCCTACTGACTCCTGCTCACCATGGCCCTGCAGAGAGGTACGGGGGGGACACACAGGGGGGCTTGGCCCTGCTGCACCCCCCTGCGATGCGCCGGGGGACCTGGCGGTGAGGCTCAGCTCACCTAAAGCATCGCAGGTGCCGTGCTCTCTCCAGAAATGTCCCTGAGTGTGTGCGGGGGTGGTGGGGATCTCTGCACCCGGGACCCTCTGTGTGTGTGTGTGTTTCAAACTGGGATTTGGGCCCCTCTCTCCGTCCCTCTCACCGTCCTTCCTTCCCTCTGTCCCTCAGGACGCAGGCTAACGGCCCCTTCGCTGTTTTGCAGGTTGGGCGTCCTGTGGTGTCTGATGACTTTCCCTTCCCCAAGTGCAGTATCCAAACCCGTAACTCTCTTTCTTTGCAACACATCCCGGAGGAGGAAGAGGAGGAAGAAGAGGAGGAGGTGATGGAGAAAACAGCGAAGAAGAGAGCCATTCTGGTCGTAGCTTTTCTTTTCTTTTTTGATTTTTTTTTTTCCCAAACCGGTCTTGTTTGTTACTTAACGGGAACAAGAGAGCAAGGAAGACAAGGAAGGAGGAGAGCAATGCAGCGCTGGGGCTAAGATTTGCTGCCGGCCGATCGCCAGGACTCACTGAATCCCTCGCCGGGAGAAAGGACGACGGCCCCGGGCGGCCGGGATACGATCTACCTTTGTGTTTTTTTTAAAGCACTCATTTGCTGCTACCGATTTCCCAGGAGAAACGAGGAAAAGAGGCTCCAAATGGATTCTAAAACCAAAGCTGGTGGGACAGGACCAGCCTCGGGCGCTTCACCTGGAGGATGCTTGTTTGGAAAAAAGAAAAAGGGCAAGATTTTCTTTTTCCCCACAGCGGGGGGGGAAAAAAAAAGGATCAAAGGATGTTGGACTTATAGAAGATATATATAAATAAGTATATATATATATATATATATATATCCCATGGAGCAGGGCAGTGGGACATGCGCTTCCCCCTGCTTGTCACTGGCACAGGGACATAGGATTACTTGTTTCAGAGTCATATCATTCCTTAGAGTTTAGGGACCAAAGGACTATTGCTTTTTTTAAATATATCTATAAATAAATTAATTTAAAAAAAAACCAAAACACACAAAAAAACAAAAAATGGGGAAGAAGAATAAAAAAAAAACGGAAATCAAGAAGGTTGAGAAAAACCTCGGGCGTTAAGAGCTGCGAGCATTTCCTAGAGGGCTCAGTTTCGGGACGCCGATTCGCGGGGCTCAGGGGCTCGATTTTGGGGGCCTGATTCGCGGCCAGGGATGGGGGGATGCAGGGGAGAGGGTTGGGGGTGGCTGTGCTGGCTCCCCCAGCCCCATGGCCCAGGTGGGAGCCGGCGGCAGGGGAGTCAAGCTAGTTGAAAGAGCCCCTTCAGTCGCCTCCAAGAGAGGGCAAAGCAATGCGGTTCTTTGCGTTTTTGGTTGGTTTTGGGGGATTCTTGGGTTGGTTTTTTTTTTTTTCAGCCAAAAAAAAAAAAAAGAAAAATGTGAGGTTTCGGCAGAAACAAAGCGAAGTGAAAATAAACTTATTTTGTCAAAATCGTCACCTTGGTTGGTTCTTTGGAGCAATCACTGCCGTGTCCCACTGCCCAAATTACCCCGAGAAGACGATGCTGGGGACCCCTTTTTGACCAGCTGGACTCTGGCCAGGCCAAAGCATCCACTGGGAATTTGGTGAAGCTGGGAGAGGAGCGTGGGAGAGGCCTCTCTATTTGCTTTTTTTTGCAGGAATTACCATTTTCCGGAGGAATTGACCCCAGCTGTGGAGGGAACTGGGGCAGGACCGAGCCCCTGCTGTTTTGCCGTTCTTTTCGAGTGATGGGGGAGCTTCTGCAGGACGTTGGCATGTCTCGTGGCGTGTCCCCTCGCGGCCGCACCCTCAGACAAGCGACCCTGGTGATCATGGGAAA
Organism: Pandion haliaetus; assembly: GCA_013401275.1. Taxonomy (NCBI): domain Eukaryota; kingdom Metazoa; phylum Chordata; class Aves; order Accipitriformes; family Pandionidae; genus Pandion; species Pandion haliaetus. The sequence goes on from VYZV01025261.1 coordinate 84,003, forward strand.
GTGCCTTGATTTAAGGGGAGGAAACAACCCTCCCCTAAACCCACAAATTTAAGCAAAAAAATGGGGTAGCCGGCAGGGCAGGTGCTGAGGGGATAGCCACCTGCCTGGTGTCCCCCCTGCCCAGGTTTGGGTGGCCTCTGGGGATATCAAGCAGCTGGTGCAGCATGAGCAGTGATGGACAGATGTCAGAATCCCTCCGTCCCCCCCCCCCCCGAAGGCAGGGGGGCACTGCAGAGGTGATGCCGAGTGTGCACCCACCGGTGTGACGAGCCCATTGGGTCTCAGCTGGTAACTGTACCTAAACCAGGATGTTTTGATTCTTAACTTTTTTTATAAATGCTGGTTGAAAACAATGCCCGTGGCTCCCGTGGGGTGGCGAAGGGCTGGTTTGGGGTCTTTTATTTTTTTAAAATCCCTCAGACCCTTAAACCCCTGGCACGGGACCCCAATGGCCCTGCAGGACTAGCTGTTGTCCTCAGGTGGCTTCAGGCTGATGCAGGAGCCGCTGTCTCCCAAGGGCTGATATTTTACTGCTGTGGCCTCGCGTTGCCGTGACCGACCTGGAGTGCTCCAGCACTGTGGGGGACCTCACTGCCTCTGCAAGCCCTCCCAACCTCCCGGGGATCCCCACGCTGAGCCCTGGCACCCTCTGGGGCTTCTCCAATGGGTTTTCATCTGGGTTTGGGCATAGCGGGACACAGCCGTGCCAGCGCCAATTCTGTATCCATGTAGTTACTGGGATCGGCTTGGGCCAAGATAAAGCGTGGTCCCTGGGAGGTCTCAGTCTTGTTCTGCACGTGAGTCTCTGGTGGCACCGGTCCCGGCCCCTTGGTGCGGTCCCATGTCCCCAGTGTGGTCCCATTCCTGAGGCACAATCCCTTCTCTGTGGTGTGGGCCCTGCTCCACAGCCTGATCCCTTTGCCGAGGTGTGATTCCCTCCCCGCAGCCCCATCCCTTTCTCAAAGCTCCATCAATTCCCTACAACCCTTTCCCCAGGATCCCATCCTTCCCCCATGCCCCCGTCCCTTCCCCACCATC
>VYZV01025261.1:94434-114522 GCA_013401275.1 Pandion haliaetus
CTTCTGAATTAATCTTCTTCATCTCCTCCCTTAAGTATGCCAGCCTAAACACGTCCAATTGATTTGGACAGTCCCTTGAACTATGAAAACCTTTGAAAAGTGTTTAAACCCTCTTTGCAGGGCTAGCTGGGCATGAATAGTGCTTTTGTCGGCGGACAATGGCAACTTCCCGACTGTCTCCTCACATTAATGAAAGGAGACTGCAATCTCTAAGAACGTGCTTTGTTCCGATAAGGCAACTTGTTATCGGAGAGGCCCAGGTTAACAGAAATCAGTGTTTTGCAGAGGTTTTTGTGATGTTAATGTCTTAACTTTCTGGTTACGCCCTGCCCCTGGGAAGGGCTGCTGTTAATCCTGACCTGCCTTGGCCTGAAGGTTGGATGACAAAGAGGTTTCTTGGTTACCCAGATACCCCCAGGGAAAGTCGAGGGCTTGTTGTGCAAGCAGCAGTGCTTAATTAAAAAAATTTCAGTCCTAAGCGCATAATTTTATGCCCCACATCCCATTTATAAAGCAGAATTTAGGCTAATTTAGAGGAGTTAACATTCGATGGCCTAATGGGTCATGCTGATGCCAGCTCGTTTCCAAACAGTCACCAGATTAACGAAGGCCTTTTCTGCCGAGGCAGGAAGCTCTGCTGCGAGCCACGTGTTTGAAGCCAGGACTCTTCCCTGCGAAACCGATCCGCAGAACTTCACTCTCACTAAATAACGAGCTTGTGGACACTGCGGCGCTGCCTCCGAGCCCATTTCTCGAGCAGCCTGTGTTTTTCTTGACTACCTGCTTCTTTATCTGCCCAAAGCTGTAAAGTTTATGTAAACCTTAATTTATTGGTGGTAGCTGGAGTGATCCAGCACCGGCATTAATTCCCTTTCCACGCACCAAGCTGATAATTTAATTTGCTAGAAAGAAAACGTTTCCCAGGCTGGCCGGACCACGTGCTAGTTCTTTATCTCCCGCCTGGCTGGAGGCCCTTGTTCTCCCTGGGGGAAGATGGTGCCAGCGTTGCTACAGTGAGCGGTGATGGATGGCACGTAGGGAATGGGGCTGCAGTACCTTGTTGCTGCTGCCCACAGCTGGGTGTGCAGCAAATCCCCATCCTGGAGCTGGGGATGCAGCAGAGGCATCTATACTTCCACCTAGAGTTAGATATAAATGTAAAAAAAACCCCAAACAAACAAAAAAAACCCCCCAAAATTCCTTTTATAATGCAGAAAAGATTTTTACAGTTTCCTTGAAGGCAGCTAGGTGGTTTCTGCTGGTGTGGGGCCAAGCTTGTCCTCTGTCAGAGCAACATGCTGCAGGGTAAAATCGGTAGGTGTGCCCGCACTACAAATACCCTCGAGATGAATCTTTCTCATCGCCAAATAGCTGGTGCTTGTCACCTCGACTCACTTAATTTTTTTGTAAAGCCTCCTGTATCCCTTTACCCTCCAGGGAGGGCAGGCTCTGCTAAGGCAAGGCTAATCCATCTGCACACAGGGAAAGTGCTGATGTTGCCCAGTGCTGTGTGGGCTGGCCTGACCTTCCCAGCCCACATAGCTCGTTTGCTGGAAAGCTGGAGAGGCATCTCTGTTGCGGAGCTGTGGGTCTTTCCTCCCACGGAGTTGTGGCTCGCTGCCGGGGAGAGTGTATGCCAGCCAGGAGCAGGTGGTGGCTTCTGGGTCCCATCTTAGCGTTGCAGAAGAGAGATGGCATTTTGGGGTGGCCATCTTGTACTTACATAACTGGCACAATGCCACCTCCTGCAACAGCCACCCAGGGAAGAATGTGTTGTCCTTCTTTCCTGGAAGAGGGGTTCACAGGCTGTATTAAAAGCCTGCTTTGCTGCAGAGCTGCATTTTTTGTTGTTGAGTGCCTTTAGCTTCTGGAATGAACAAAACTGATGTTTTTCTAAGCTTTTTTTTTTGGAATCTGAAGGCCTGCCCGGTTTCATAACCCTGCCCTTCTCAAATATAAATGCTAACTCAAACCATTTCTGCCTCTGGCCAGGGACACTGGGCGTGAGCAGCCACCATCTGCAGCGTCAGTGAGGTTGTGTAAGTGAGGCTGACCGATAAAAGCCAAACTGTCCCCCACCCTGAGCCTCCCTGCTGCCTGTCTGCAACTTTTACAGGCAGTAAAACATCTTTGTCCGGCATGGCGGTGGTTAACGCTGGGCCTGCCTCGGGACAGTCCCTTCGAGGCCTCTGCAGTTTCCGCTTCCCTTTGTCATTGATAAGAGCAAAAACTTGGCCCAGGGTGGGGATTGCTGCTGCCTCTCCTTTCTCCATCCCCCAGGGCAAATCTGGTGGTGCCTTAGATTTAGGTTTTTTCTCAGCTGACCGCAGGATGAGCTGGCTGGAGTTAGTCACCTCGCTACTGCAGAACTGGTCATTCTGACCTCAAACGGCTCTTTCTAGAATATTCAAGAGCCAGGGACATACCAGACATCTTCTGGATGCCCTGCCTGAAGCACGGGCAGCCCAAGTAATAAACTTGGGGATTTAACTGTTATTCTTTGAGGAAGAAATTCAGATTTATTCAGTGCTGGAAACATTCAGGCTTTGTAGCGTATTGCTTACCCCCTTCCTTGCTCAGCCCACACTGAGTGTCTTTGGGTGTCCTTGAAGTCCTTGCTCCTCTGTTTGATTTGAAAAAAAGTTAAGTCTGGAGTAGTGGGAAATGCCAGACATTCCTGTTACATTTATAAGACTGGTCTTTCCAGTAGAAATCAGTCGATGTTTTGTAAATACATGGTAATGGGAGGCAGGAGGAAGAATTAGAAAAGCCAAGCTTGTTGGTAGCAGGACACGGTGCTGAGGGCAGATGGGTATTTGGAATACTTTTTGGCTGCTGCGTTTCTGCTCTTGCCCCTGGACAAGGTCACAGTGTCTCTGATTAATTTTTCTGAGCTCAGTGAACTGCTGGAAAATCTTGTGAAGGGAGTTCTGACTGGGAACTTAACTTTCCTATATATAAAGATTTTAGAGGGTTTAAAATTATATTTGCAAATGGCTTGAGTGGGTGGGGGATTTCCATGAGATAGGGAGAACTCGCCTGCCTATTTTTAAAAACTTCCAAGTCATGCTCTGGATGCAGTTTCCGTCTCGGGATCCCATTGTTTCGTATTCCTCTCGTTGCCAGAAGCTGCGCAGACCCGATCACCCGTGTTTGTGTGGAGGCGATTTCCCAGCAAAGGCTTATTTTTTGGCATCTAGAGAAGCCGGTGCTGCTCCGCAGGCGTCAGAGGATGCAGTAGCAAGTGTTAGAGGGCTAAAACACAATGTTTCAGGGCTGACCAGCGGGTTTTCCTATAATAATGCGACTTTGTCGGGCTTTTTATGTGGGCAGTGCTTCTTGTACTGACTCTGGTGAATCAGCAGCTTCTGGCAGGGCTGAGGGAAAGGAGACTTTGCCAGGACAAATTATGGTTTTCGCTGGCCTGACTCCTTCATGCCGCATGGGAGCGAGGCGATGATGAGTCAGGGCTGCCTGCGAGAGGATCTGCACGATCTGCACGTACGTAGGGAAGGTCTGCAGAGCAGAAGTGGCTGAGGGGAGGAGCGTCAGCGCGAACAGAGGCTCTGCGGCACCGGGCAGGCACATGGCAGGCTGGCAGGGGAATCTCCCTGCCTGTTTCTTAGAGGCATGGCTTTTTTTCTGGTCAGCCCCGCTAGCTTTGACAAAGCTTTCGGGTTTATTAGTGCCTCTGTTTCAAAGCTGAATACACTGAGCTAGCTGGTGTGTGCAGCTAACACCTTTTTGTGACTTACTGGGGTTTTTTTTGTCTGCTTGGGGCAGGCAGAACAAACCCCCTGCTGTATCCCTGCCTTTGGCTGAGCAGCAGCCTGTATTTCTACAAGTGCCACACTTAAAGGCTTATCTTTTAGGTGAAGGCAGCTTATGCTGAACGAGCAGCCTGCTTTGAATATCCCCTGCATGCCCAGGGGATGAAGTTTGAAGTCAAACCATTGTTTGAAGTCAAAACTAGTGATCTGCCCATGCCGGTAGCCACCACTTTACATCACTCTCTTACCAGAGGCTTTTTGAACGCCGGCAATCTAGCCTGGGCAGGTCGAAGAGGACAAAGAGCTTTCAGCTGCCACTGCTACCTAAGAACAAAGTTATTGCAGTGCGGCCTGAAGTGCGCAATTAAAAATGCCAGGGGGCACCAGCGCTGCTGGGAAACGAGTGTCCTCCCATCCCAGTGGACAGTTAAGCTTCAGTTCAGCTTCCTCGTGGGGTTGTGGGCTGTTCCTGCTGTTGTGGAGATGCTCTAGTCCTGTAGAGGCAAGCAGCCTGAGTTCAGAGAATATTTTTTTTAATCCAAATTTTCAGAAAAATAACCAGTTTTAAACCTTGTGGTGGTTTTCTGCTGCCCTGGGTAAGGGGGAATGCAGGGAATGGGGGAGATCTGCAGCGTCCTCAGTTTGAAAAGGAACCTTCAGTGTATTAAAGGAATCTTCAGTCTTTTACATGTTCTGTGCAAGGTGTTGTGTTTAATCAACTCAAGTTTACTTGCTTGTACAGGCTTAAAGGACGGGTTTTAAACTTAGGTGGACTTTGCCGTGATTAGGTGCTTCTCGGCAGAAGATTGCCCATGTAAGAGCATATGTGCAGTCATGCTAGCACTGAGCTGCCCCAGTCCCCAGTTACGATGGGAAACGCAGTCGAGGCCTGTAGGAGAAATGACTTGAGAGCTGGGAGGGAGGAGGCAGAATCTCTGCCTGTGCACTCAAGTGCTTGAATTTTGTTGCGTTGTGTAGCTCCAAGGGAAGACTGGCAATGAAGAGAAGCTATGAAGGGAACATCTGCATAGAAGGCAGGTGAGCTTTGAGTGGTGTACGTGGGGGATGACATGGAAATAGAAGTGTGTCTTGCCTGTATCTAAGACTCTCAAGTAGGATCATAAAGATAGTTTGACCCAGTAGCAACTTTCTTATTACCTCCATATTCATCACGTGGGTGTGTTGGTGTCTCTGCTTGATGAGCAAGTCAGGGGTTTCCTAAACCTGGCACCGCTTTCTTCTCTTCTAGACACAGGATTCCAGCGACGATGTCAAAGCACCATGATGCAGGGACCGCTTTCATCCAGACCCAGCAGCTGCATGCTGCCATGGCGGACACCTTCCTGGAGCACATGTGCCGCTTGGACATTGACTCGGAGCCAACCATTGCGAGAAACACTGGCATCATCTGCACCATCGGTAGGCGATTCCTAGATAGGAGAGAATTGCAGCTGTGAATCCCTGTGTTGGTGAAACTAGTTAGGGAAATTGTGAGAAGACCTCAGCTTTCATCCCTTGCCAGGGCTGAACTTCTGTGTTGAAAGAACATGACTTTCCCATGCCTGCCTAACCCATGTTACTGCTAGGAGTGAATCCAGTAGCTGGGGAAATCGGAGCTGCTTAGGTTCTGCTGCGCTCCTCAAGGCAAGTTAAAGCAATCTTTGCTGCTGTAGAGATGAGCTGCTTCAGCGCTGAGCAAGTCTGTATCCATTATACCTTTTCTCTTCCACATGAAACAGCCTGGCATGTGTGGGTTATCTCGTTATTTTTACAAAGTTAATATTCAAAATGTTTCTTCCTCCTAGGCCCAGCCTCCCGGTCAGTGGAGAAGCTGAAGGAAATGATTAAATCTGGAATGAATGTTGCCCGCCTCAACTTCTCTCACGGCACCCACGAGGTGAGGGTGGGGTCTGAGCTGATACAGCCCTCACTGGGCTCTGTGTGTGTGTCTGCTGACCCTGTCCCTCATCGAAGAGGGAAATCCAGCTTAGTCCAGACCAGCCTTGGTGTGGGAAGGCAAAACTTAGCTCTGCTTTTGGGGGAAGCATGCTGGTTGTACATATTGAGCCTGTGTAATTGCTGATAACATTTAAGTGTGCTTTCTGAGCTGTTTTGAAAGCAGCCCAAGTTGGTTCCACACCCTTTCTCTGTACCAGGGAGCCAGGTAACTGGTATTTGACGCTTGTGTGCCAACTGCTTGCCATGACATCCTTCAGTTCTTCCTCGTGTCCTGCCGTTCACTGTACAAAGCTGCTGCTTCTCAGTTAATAGCAGAAGCTGAGAACATTTGTCCCTGTTTTGCTGTGCACCTCTTCAGGACTACACAACTGTTGGTTGCTTGTCTCGCTTGTTTCGTTGCTGGTGGTTTTGCAAGCAGGTGATCAATGAATAACCTTGTTTCAAAAGAAAACTTAGTGATTTGAAGTAATTACTGTGCCTGGTTGAAAGAATTGACCTCCTAGGTTTGCTTGGCTAACCAGCTGCTCTGGTTGTGTTCCTGGCAGTCGTCAGGTTAGCGCCACAGTACTTGGGAGGTGGTGTGGTGAGCTTTTAAGAATAAGGTCAAAAGAAATCAACACGATTTGTGGCAGACAAACCCTTATTGATAAAAATAGATGAGATCCTAAGCGATACTGGAGGAGCCAAGGATCCTGTTCCAGGTTGCCTAGAATGCCACCCTGAGCTGAGGTTTTTTTACCCTGGCTGCCCTCCAGCTTTCAAAATGTCAGATGGTAGCCAGTAGCAGCTGTAGGTGGCTTTACTTACTGAACCGTGAGCCTCGTGGGGCGTAACAGCTTGGCTTCTCACCTTCGTGGCCTTTAAAGGCCACAGGGCACTGTCAAAATCGAAAGGTCTGATGCTTAACTGTGGACGACCATCAGACCTTGACTAAACACCCTGGTGTAGTGTCGGTGCATAGACTGTAGTTAGCAAAATCTGCCTGAAGAAAGGGTGGTGTGGAATTACTTTGCCTTTCAGTAGTCAAATCCTGCAGCTGGGTGGCTCCTGGGCCGTGTGGCTCATCAGGCAGTTGGTGGCCAGGGTGAAACTGGGAATTTTCACACCGTTACTGCCCACTGGAGCTGCTTCTGTGGTTTGCGTACTTGTTAGCTGAGGTCAAGGACTGTGGCTTTCTGCTTTGGGTGAGGTCTAGCTGCACATTTCATACAGATGAGGTTAGATTACAGCAGAGTGTGGTCTTCCTGTCATCTCCTGTTGAGTTTGACTGTCAGCCATAGCCAGTCTTAAGTCTGAGTCCCCTCCTGGTTCCTCCAAAACACTCCAGTTATACCAGCGAAGCCCCAAAGAGTTTTCATCTGTCGTGAGTGCTTTGGTTCTTGTGTCCACCCCAAGGCATTTAACAGGGCTTCAACTTTAACAGAGGTGCTTTAGCCCCTGGCTGCCATCCTTTTATATAGGAACAAAAATGGCTTTTACTTCCAGCTCTGCCTGCATTCCTGTTCTGCATATGTAACTCTTCAGGAAGTCAGACTTCAGTTAGTCCTTGCTGTCAAACTAAAAAGGAAATATCCCAGGTGGCTGGGACCAGATAAATGTAATAGCACCGTTCAGGCAGGTTTTCTGTACTGCGTCCATCTAGGCTGCAGTGCATGGAAGGGTTGGGGCCTTCTCGGTCTCAACTTGCACACTCAGTGAACTAAATTTTTCCTGCTCTAAAGAGTTAGCCATTGTGTATCTCTGGCAGAGGGTATGCATGCAAATTTTAGCACAGCTTTTTCCAGCCCCACCTTCCTGGTGCTGGATTATTGTCCCCGCAATACTGAAGTCCGTGTGCGGGGCTCTTGTTGAGGCGGATGAGTGGCGTGCGGGGAGCCAGGCGTTTCCAGGAGAGTCAGGTCAAATGCTGTCAGTCTGTGGCACAGAGAGGGGAAAGGTTATTTCTTATCTACAAAAGTCTGTCAAGTGTTACACAACTTGCAGTCAAGGTTATCTCTTAATGTTATTTAAGCAAGTAAAGTAAACTGATCTGCTGGTCATCTGAAGCTCGTTTGAGGTAGTTAGGATGTGAGTTTCCCCACAGAACTGTCTGTCGTGAAACGGGCAGCGTTAGTGAAATGTTCTTGCACACTTGAAAGTTTGGAAGCCGGGTGCATGGTGCTGGAGTCTTGAACTTCTGGCTGCGATTGCTTTGGCTCTCAAAATAAAATGTAAATACTTAAGTGCATAACGTCCTCTTAGCAAATCCTTTAGGGGAAATTTATGCTGAAGAATTGTTAAATAGCCTTGTCCATCTGCTCGCCTGTGGGACTGATAAGAGGGGTCAGGCTAGAAGTCTGTGGAGGAATTGGCAGTGCAGAGAATGGCATCCTCCCTTCTGTGCTTTGAAGGGAGGAGGAGAACAGCCATGTATGGCAGTAGCTTAGCTATGACATTCTTCTGGCATTCAGGGCTCTTTTCATCCACGTAACTGTCTAGCTGCCAGTGCTGCCCATGTTCTGCCGTGTTAAATAGGCAGGTGTTCAGCAAAGCCTTTGGAAACGTTCTTCCTAAACACCTGTTGGTTGGTGGGCCGTCTTCAAAAGGCAAGTGTATGTCCTGATGGAAAATCATGTCAGCTGAGGGCCTGGGCTGTCTCCTGGAGCTGTCCTTTTGGGATTAGAACTGGGGGCACTGAAGGCACAGTCAGCTAACTGCTGGACCCCACTTTAATGTGGGGAAGGCCTTTGTATCCTCACACTCTGCTTTTCTGGAAGCTCAACCTGAATTAAATTCTCAAGCTAGAACTGAAAAATTGAGCACGTGAGAGCAGAACTGTCAGCTTGGGCAGCTTTTGGGGTTTTGTGTTTTGTTTTTTTTTTTTTTTTCCTGATGAGNCCCCCCCCACCAGTATCATGAGGGCACAATCAAGAATGTGCGAGAAGCTACAGAGAGCTTTGCCTCTGATCCTATCACCTACAGACCTGTGGCTATTGCACTGGATACCAAGGGACCGGAAATCAGAACTGGACTTATTAAGGGAGTAAGTTGCTCTTTTGTTTTTTTCTGCCACTTTTTTTCAGCACGTGAGACTAGATACCATATTATGCCTGTGGCCTTTTCCAAACAAAAAAATGTCTCAAGGTAACGAGCCAGCTACCAAAAATTGGAATGAACTGCTGTGAGCTGAGAGGTGGTTGTGTGCTGGTGTTTACTGGTTTTGCTGAAATGCATGTTTTGACACGCAGAGTGGCACAGCAGAAGTGGAGCTCAAGAAAGGTGCACCACTCAAAGTGACCCTGGATGATGCCTTCATGGAGAACTGTGATGAGAACGTGCTGTGGGTGGACTACAAGAATCTCACCAAGGTTGTAGAAATTGGCAGCAAAATCTATGTGGATGATGGTCTGATTTCCTTGCTGGTTAAGGAGAAAGGTGGGTAGCAACTATTCCAGCTATGCCTGTTTTTCTATCCTCAGGATATATTTGCGACTTCCTTCCACTGACTGTTTTTTAGCTTGTAGTTCTGTATTAAAGGAGTATGTGGTTCTTAATGCTGTAGTGAGACTTTGGGCAAAACTTTCTGTACTTCAAGTGTAGCAAGTTTCCAAAAACTGACTTCAGCTGTGTTTCAATAGACTGTCCTCCAAAATCCCTCTTCAAAGGTGAATGTGTGGTAGGGACATTCCAGTGCTCGGGATCAAAGTCTGTTTAGCTAATTCATACTTGAGCCAGGCTAATTAATATTTTTAATGCAGGATATAACTAGATTTACAGCATAAACCCCGAGTTTTGTGGTTAGAGACAGAACTAGCTTTAACTGGTAATGTAGGAGCAAGGTTAGTTCCACAATACTCCCTTTATAGTGGTGCCTAGACTACTTTAGCCTCAAGGTATTGCCTCTAATCCCAGAGCGTGTAGGGAGATCGAGGTGAGGCTTCTGGGGTGCTCAGTTTGGTATTGCAGGGCTCCTGTGTGCAGAAGTGCAACCTGGTAGCTTTTTTTGGGGAGGCAGTCCCAGCCTCCTGCACGGAACAAATGGGGTCTTCTCCAAAACCAGAATAGAATTGGTTTTAAACTGGTCTGTTGCGCTCCTGTGGGTAAATTGCAAGCTTGTGTGTTACTTAAGTCCTCTGAAGAGCAAGTGGTGATGTGCTGGTTATGATGTGTGATGGCTGTTGGCACTGCTGTTCTCAGGCTGGGAGGTGGTGTGGGAGCTGGCAGTGGGGAGCTTGCTGGTAAACACTGACTGTGGGAACACATCTGTTTCAGGCAAGGACTATGTCATGACGGAGATTGAGAATGGCGGCATGCTCGGCAGCAAGAAGGGAGTGAACTTGCCTGGCGCTGCAGTCGACCTGCCTGCAGTCTCTGAAAAGGATATTCAGGACCTAAAATTTGGTGTGGAGCAGAACGTGGATATGGTGTTTGCTTCCTTCATCCGCAAAGCTGCTGATGTACATGCTGTCAGGAAGGTGCTGGGGGAAAAGGGAAAGAACATCAAGATCATCAGCAAGATTGAGAACCACGAGGGTGTGCGCAGGTGAGCTTCGTGCAGGTGGCACTGCAGGTCTTTCACCCTGTATGAACAGAAGAGCACAGCCCCTTCGCGCTGTAGTCAGGACTCCTGGTCTCTGGTTTGCCAGCAGCAGAAAACTTACTAGTCTGAGTAACAGGGTGGTAATGCAGGCTGTCACTTAATGCCATGTGCGTGGGACTTGATGCGGCTGTGGTATGAGCAGTGGGTTGTGTAACTGTCACATGCCCTGAGCTCATGGGGACAATGTCACAGTCTGCCCGCATCCTGAAAAATCCACAATAGTCTTTGTAGCAAGTGTGAGTTCAAACTTCAGCAAACTTGCTGTTCTGGATGCAAATCAGCAAGCTAATGCATGGGAATCGCCACGTCTGTGACAAACTATCAGACTAAAATATCTCAGATCAACTCATGGTCCTCTCGATCTATCTTTGTATAGCTTTAGAAAGCTTTATATAGTGCTTTATACATGCTATGACTTGGTCTTGGTTTTCTTCCTCCTCCCTTGGCACTACAGCGTACCAAAACAGTGTGTGAAAAGCCTGTGCGCTGACAGCGTAGCGGCATACTGTGCTTGAGAGCAATGCCCTCTTTCAGAAGGAGAGGGCACAACAGATGGGCAGGTGCTTTGCAGAACAAATGGGCGTAACAAACTTCTCTTGCTGTCAGGTTTGATGAGATCATGGAGGCCAGTGATGGCATTATGGTGGCCCGTGGTGACCTGGGAATTGAGATCCCTGCTGAAAAAGTCTTCCTTGCCCAAAAGATGATGATTGGGCGCTGCAACAGGGCTGGCAAACCCATCATCTGTGCCACTCAGGTACTTGAAACATAACGCTAGCTCTTAACTGCCTGAGTCTGGCAGGGTGGGAACGTCAGTAGCTGTCATGGCTTGATGGCATTCGCTAGAGAGTGAGATGCCAAGAGGTAGGCGGTTTCGCTCAGGCTCATCTTGAGGCACTTTAAAGATGTGTTTGGGATCTTCCCCAGCAAGGTTACAGGACCTCTTGTCTGGCTGCTGAAGGTTTGACCCCTCAAAACCTCATGCAGTATGAGCCTTTTCGGCTGACTAAACAAATTTTGGGGGGAAAAAAATCGCTTATGCTTTGCCTTGTCATCTTGTAGCAGTACATTTGTGTCTAACAGAGAGGACTTGTAAGATACCTGGGAACCTTAGCAAGATGTGCCCACGCTGCAGTGTCAGAAAGAACTGAGTAAAAGATCCATCTCCTTATTGTGGAAGCTGCTAGTGAGGGGGGGAGAGCTGATGCTCAGCTTCACTGGTTCCAGTAGGCATCATGCGTGGACAGTCCTCAGGCACTGGAAGGGCTGGTTTCCTGGCTGTGCTTGCTCTGTGCACAGGCTGTGGAAGCGAAAACTGTCCCTAGACAGTAGTCATCAGACAAGGTTCTGCATTTACAGTGGCGTATGCTCCTTCCTTTCTGTATTGCTGCTGAAATGCTGCCTCAGGTGGTGTTTCATGAGGAAGTGAGTGATGTTTGCCCAGAGGTGAGCTGCAGCTGGGAGAAGGCTGAGCACCTGAGAAACATAGGAGAGCTGGCCAGGCCTTGGTGTGTGGACCGATGCTAGCTTCTGGGAGGAGGGGGCAGGAAGAGCTAACCTCATGGAATACTGTCCTGTTTTCCACTCTCTTCAGAGTGGGTGCTTTAGGAAGCTGGTGGTGGTAGCTGTTCTGAGTTTACTAGCCTTCACATATTATATAGAGAATTTGAAGTCCTGTGTTGGATGAAGATGACTTCAATTGGTGCAAACCTTGCTGTTTACGTATTTCTAGATAAAAAACCAAACCCCTAGATGCTAATTTGGGAACATGTGGCTGGATTTGAGCTTTCCATAAAGATGCCTAATGCAGTACTCTGCTATAAAGAGCTCTGAGTTCCTTGGACCAAGCCCTGTGCTGAAAAGTTAAATTGGAACGTCGGAGTATTGTGTCTGGGGTGTTGTGTGGTTAAATCTCCCTGGAAAAGGAGTAAATATATAACGGGTACAAAATGAAATGGGTTGTTTTTCTTGCTGGTAGATGCTTTAATTCAAAGCTGGTTAGGGACAAGGCCCCTGTCCTGTACCCATGGGAGAATTCTTCTCCCAGAGTCCTTAGGCTGCATCCTATCTTCTCTCCTACCTATCTATAAAGTATATTGAAGTGCTCTAGTGAAAAAGCATCTGCTTCCTTCTGCAGTGTCTTGATTTCTTCAGATCTGTTCTCTTCCAGATGCTGGAAAGCATGATCAAGAAACCTCGCCCGACCCGTGCCGAGGGCAGCGATGTTGCTAATGCCGTCCTGGATGGAGCAGACTGCATCATGCTCTCCGGAGAGACTGCCAAGGGAGACTACCCGCTCGAGGCTGTGCGCATGCAGCATGCTGTGAGTACTGCCTTCGCTCTGGTGGGGGGCCCTGTCCCACAGGTGAAAGTAGCAGTTCTTTGTTGCCCTGCGTCTTCCACCTTAGCCAGGCACCTGAAGATCTAGATGTGTCTGGTGCTAGGTGGCAGCACCTAGCAGTCCAAAGTAGTGATTTCTTTGTTCACACTCCTGCTGTGGGTGTTTCTTTACCAAGCATGGCCCTGAGAGCTTGAAATCTCACTTTGTGTGCTCCAAACTATTGTTGGTCAGAGCTGAGAACTGCTCTGCAGTGTTCTGAAATCTAAAACTTCAGAGTTCTCATAGTAATTTTTGTTTAGGCCAGGGTAAAGGGTTTTTTTGCTGTTACCTTGGTATGAGTTTCTCCAAATGCCCTATTCATTTTGGCATATTAAATGCCTTAAACTTCTCCAAGGTCAAGGAGCTGCTTAAGCAGTTTATCTCTAGATAATGAAAGGTATTGGCTGACACCTCTGGGGCAGGGGGGGGCGAGGGAGGCTTGTGAGTCTGATTTAGAGCGCTGTTGCATTCAGCACCGGGTGCGCTTGGTGTTGGGAGTGTTTGTTGCACGAGTACTGACAGCACCATATTTTAACATGCCTGAACTGCCAGAAACCTCTGCTCTGCTTCAAGTTCACCCAGCTTGTGTTTCGGCTGATAAAAAGCCTGATGTCAAATATCTGCAAGTGTTGCTTCTCCCCAGTTACCAGTGCTGTGAATCACAGCAGTGATAACTCTCACCAGTTTTATTTGCAATTCAGGTTATATAGATTAATGAACTCAGCTAGTGTGTTTGCAGTGCATTATGTAAATATTTTACATTTATCTGGTCAACATGGAGTGGTGTTTTTTGCATGTGGCAAATGCAAAATATGACTTGATGATTAGTGGGCAGTGACTGCTGGTTTACAGGCTGAACACTAATGGTGCACCTAAAAGGTTCTTCCTCAGTTTTCACCCCCTAAATCACAAGGGTTGACTCTCCACCAAGAGTTGGAAACTTGCTGCAGCAAACCTTACACCTGGGTTTCCATTCTGGCATTAATTCTTAGACTTGGGCATGTTGCATGTAGCCTGAGCTCAGGATCCATTGCACGTGCTTCCCTCTTCCTGCAGACCTGGGAATAGTGGTGTTCACTCTGGTTTTAACCCTCTGTGCAGAGGAGCAAATACAGATTCATTTTATTTAATGTAACATAGCACAGGCAGCGAGGTGCCAACTCTGTGACGGTAGGTGCATGTCCCTGTACAGTCAGGATCTTTCATCTGAGCTAATTCTCTTGGTGTTAGTCAAGAGAAACCCTGCCCAGCAACAGTGCCCTGAATAACCGTGGTCTGAAAATCTGCAGCATGGCCAGAGCAGAGGAATATTTCCTTCTGAAGTGGCCAAGCGGTTATAGTGGGGAGAGAGCACCTTACCTCTGGTAAAGAGTGGCTCCTGTATGCATTTCCTGGCCTGAAATTGGTATCAGTTTGGGTTTATATATTTGTTCATGCAGTACTGCTACAGGAGTATTGCAAGTGAAGCTCCCTCTGTAGTGAAGTGCAGGCAGCAAACATGGGCTGTGATGCTGAGAATGATCGTGGTCTGTGCTATGCAGTATCCCTGCACCTCTCTAAAAGACTTGGCCTGTCTATTGCTGGCCTGTCCCAGCACCTTTGCTGGGACCCTACAGTAGTTTCGCTTAGCGATGCCTTTCCAGCTAGCCTTGTAGAAACAAGCTCGCTCTTCAGTAGCTGGTATCTCTGTGGCAAAAATGCCATGTGCTTTGAGTTTAGTAGCAAGCTTCCAAATGTTGGGCAGGCTGTTTCCTGTTTGTGGGAATGGCTTCCTTCCAATTCCAGTCCATGATCCACAGTTGTCTTCAAGTGCTGCCCTGGCCATTCTGTCTGATATGGCACCAAGGTTTAAATAGCCGATCTGTTTTCCTTTCTCCCACCTCCACCCTGGTTATCTCCACCTGTGTACCACTGGAAACCCTCTAGCCATTTCCATGTGAGTAAAGCTAGCTGTGACATGGCATTAATTGCTGTGCCCTTCCACTGTCAAAGCAGGCATGTGTATAAACATCTTCTCATACAATTGTGGAATGCAGGCTTCCCTCTAAACTCACGTTCACTCTGCGTGTTAGGCAGAGTTGCCTGCCTTTGGACCAGGAGGTGAAGTTAAACTACCTGGCTACCAGCTCTTGCATTTGGAGTAAGTGTTTTGAGGTGGATACTTCCATTTTATCTAACGGCAAGTGTAAAGCCAGCAATAACAAAACTCACTGCTTTAGGACCAGAGTTGGCACTGGAGTACTGTTCCTGCCTGTCACATGTGTCCTGTTATTTTTAGACATAAGATGCTTAACTACTCTGGCTTAGACTGATATCTGTGGAAGAGGGATAATTCCTAGCATCACATAAAATAATTCATTAACACTGGAGTAGCAAAATTCTTATTTGGAAGGGGTCTTAACTACAAAGCTTTCACTATAAGGGCACGTCAGTCTCTGCTTAAACATCAACTCGTCATGCTTTGTGTAGTGGCCGCTTGCTTTTTGGAGTAACTGAATGAAGTTGTGTTGAAAAGATGATCAACCTTTGCATGCTTTTCTAGTCTCTGCAAGCCGCCTTTATCGGGTTGTTAAGGGCTAGCGCAGCCTTCTGAGATGAGAATTGTCTTTAAATGTGAGTGATTCCCAGCATACTGGGATGAATAGATTACTGAACTTGTTGCAATGCTTAGCCTGAACAGAAAGCTCTTAGTTGTGCCTCTGCACCTCTTATCTGTCCAAGTCTGGCACTGTACAAACACCCCAACATACACATTGTGACAACCCTATAAGGAAGACTTGTTCCTATTTATTTCTCTTATTACCAAAAGGGAAGTTGGTACAGCACTTGGAGGTGAAGCTTCATTGGCTCTCAAGTTAAACTAAATCTAATGAAGCTGAGAGAGACAGTCTCCCAACTTCAGGGGTGGTGTTGAAAGTGCGTTGCTTGCATGTTGGCTCCATGAGGACTGTTCTAGCAGTGCTGTGTGTGGTGTTGGGAGAATATGAAAGGTGAACATGGAGCTACAGAGATTGCCTCTTGAGGAATTGGAGGCAGGCAGATGGCATAAGAGTTTCTCAAGGAAGTAAGAAGCAGCAACAACGAAGTGCGGCCTGAGGGGGCTTGCTGTAGTCCTTGAAAAGCAATCTGCATTTGGCTGCCCTGAAAGGACTCAAATAGAGCAACAATGCCACCTTCGAAATGCCTGCCCAGTGACCAGGGCCCACCAGTTAAATGGTGGACCAGCCAGTGTGGCTGTGGCACGTTAGTCTGAGTTGTGTTAACAAATTCACAACTTGAGAGCCAAGGAGTTTCACAGTCTGACCTTTAATATCCTCTTGCCTGCATTACTATGACAGTTAAACAAATTAACGTGATCTCATGTTACTCTGGTACATTTTTCCTTCTCTTCTTTCCTCTTTTCTCCTCCTTCCCTCTTACTTGGGCCTGCAGATCGCTCGTGAGGCTGAGGCTGCAATGTTTCATCGTCAACTGTTCGAAGAAATTTTCCGCCTCAATGTTAACAACAGGGACCCTGCCGATGCCATGGCAGTAGGCGCAGTGGAGGCCTCTTTTAAGTGCTTAGCTCCAGCCCTGATAGTTCTGACCGAGTCCGGCAGGTAGGGCCCAGAGAGGGGGCTTGGTGCCAGTTCTTCCCATCAGTAAAACACGCTCCGTTCTAACACTGCAAATATTTAGCAAGCAGCTTGCTGCTACAGTATCAGCCTTGCATAACTGCTGTGGTCTGAGTTGACTTCTTCTCTGTGGCAGGGAGGGACTCCAGGTAGGCAGGAGCAGAGCGAGAGTGCCTGGCAGTTGGCATGAATGTCACCCGAGTGTGGGCTCAGCAGGGCGACGTGACTCAGTAGGTGCCACCAATTCAGAAAAGAAACCTTGAGAATCGAATGGTTCCTCTATGAGGCTGTACTGGTCGGGTGGCTGAGTGTTGCGGCCACTGCCCCAGTGTGTTGAACTAAATCTGGGCTTGCTAATTGGTAACTCTTAATGTCAAAAGCTGATGGTATTTGTGTGACACCTTGCTGGTAGAGCACCTCGCCTTACCCTGTGCATCCCCGAGCAACTGACGTGAGTGTTGTCTTCCCGAATGCATGTTGCTCTTTAGATTGCCCGGGAGGCCGAAGCCGCCATCTTTCACAGGCAGTTGTTTGAGGAACTGCGTCGTCTGACTTCCCTGAACTGTGATCCCACGGAGGCTGCCGCTGTTGGCGCTGTGGAAGCGTCCTTCAAGTGCTGCAGCGGGGCCATTATTGTCCTCACCAAGTCTGGAAGGTAGGAGGTGACAGGTTCCCTCAGGTCAAGCCCACTTCGTGACAGGGTTGGGGAAGGAGACTCGCAAAAAGATGGCTTTGAAAGACTAGAGCTGTAACAGCGAAGCCTGGGTTTTGGCAGCGACTGAGAGCCTAGGCCGCCTGCCTGCAGTGCTGGTTCCTCGGGAGATGGGCAGACATCTTAAACATCTGCACATACGTAACCTCTGAGTTCCTCAGCCTGCCTCTGCCAGCATGGCATCAGCAGTGAGCCCTGCCTCCCCTTGCTGTTGCAAATGGCATCTCTGCCAGCAGCGCTGGCTGGAAGAGTCAAGGGAAAATAAGCGTTGCAGCTTTGATTCAAACTTCTTGGCAAGAAATCCTTGATTTAACAGTAAGGCAGAAATTCAGTGGATGCAGACTTTTTTTTTTTTTTTTTTTTCTTTTTCTAAATCGAGGCCTTGGCCTTTCATAGTAGCATTCAAATTATTGGTCCCTTGCTGAAACTTTCAGACATCAGCCCTGCTTGCTTAAGCCCAAATGGCGAAGAGGGACTGCATAGCCTAGAATTCTAAGGCAGGGAAACTGAAAGCATTGGAAATTTCCTCTTACAGGCTTCCTTATGCCTGCCTGCAATAATCTCACTGAACAGGCAGGCATTTGGCAGGCACACAGCAGCCACGTGCTGCCTGCACTCTCAGGTGAGCTCAGTGCCTTGGCTGCAGGTGAGAGACAGCAATGTAGATGCGCTGTAACTATGTAGTTTGGGATTTCTGTCCAGCAATGGTGACAACTGCTGAGTAGAGACTTCCAGTTGTGGAAAGGGAGCTGAAGCCTTGCTGATCAGCTTTTCCATCTAGAGGGACTAGGCTGCCTGATCTCAAAGCATGTCCAACTATAAGTCTTAGACTGCTTTCTGGAAGAAAATCTGAATTTCTTGCACTGGATTCGGACCAAAGAAATAGTGCAGCAGCAGAGATGTGGTTATATGTGCTGGGCACGGTCTACCTGAAGATCTGGACCATCGGTGAATCCTTCACCTAGATTAACAGCTTAAAATGATTTGAAGCAGCCACTTTTCTGCAGAGATGAGGAGTGACTATAAGCACTCAGTTTCTGGACACCCTTGTGCTTCTAATGTTTCTGTGTAAAAGGTTCCAGTCTTACACTTGACCTTTTTAAAGAGATTTGAACTCTGATATTTGAATATTTTTAGCTGTGGATTCTGTTACAGCCTTTGAATACCTGGATCTCCTTGAGCTACTGGGAGGCTTCTTGGACAGCGTGGGAAGGATTGTCTGAGAGCTGGCATGTGTGTTTGGGTGCTTTGAGCAGGCTGCTACTGCCTACTTCAAGCAGCAGTCCTTGAATCTGAGTATTGCTGAGCTTGGCTCTGCTAAACGAGGCTGCAAAAGCTAGTGGAGATACTGGCATGCTCATTGGAAAGATGGAGCTGTAAATGCTATGGCCTTGCAGTTTTAAGCTCCATTTATTTGCTGATGCCCTCTGCAAGCAGTGCCCAGGGAAAGGGAAGCTGTAGTCCCCCCCAGGGTGTGCTGCTTGCTATTTTAAGGCATTTTAAGGCCTCTGTGCCCAACTTCCCAGTATAAATTTTGGCCTTGGTTATGTTTGCTTCCTCTTGGGCGCAAGAGCAGAACTCTGCACGGAGGAACTGGCCTGTTCACTGGCTTCAGCAGGTGAACGTGGCTGGGAGGCAAATGGCTTCCTCCTTGGCAAGCTTTGGGTAGTGCTGCTGGCACAGGCTCTTTCCATCCCATAAAGTGGCAGCCCCTCAAAACAGAGGGAACTTGCAGGGACCCCCACTGAGATGCCAAGGACTGCTTCCAGAGGCCAGAATAAATGGCACCTTGCCACCTTAACATAGCAACAGAGACAAATAAAGGCTTGTTTTCAGGACCAAAACACCCAGATGGCACTTCCTAAACTTGGAGGCCAGGTGATTTTCACCATGAGTAGGGACTGTTGCCAAGGGACAGCCTTTGGTGGTGGTCCGCTCAGTTGCCTGACTGGGAATTCAGCAGAGCATCAAGCTTGTTGGTGAGCTTGGCTCTTGCCCGTAGCTCCTGTGGTCATCCTCTGTGTCCCTCCAAGGGTTTTGTGGAGCCCTCCAGGGTGACAGGCAAACTCTGCCACCGCTTGTGCTGCCTTTGGCTGTTCGTCTCAGGCAGCTGTGCCTGTAACATGGTGCTTCACCTCGTGTCTGGTTTCCTTCTAGGTCAGCGCACCTGGTGTCCCGGTACCGCCCGCGGGCTCCCATCATCGCCGTGACCCGTAATGACCAGACGGCACGCCAGGCCCACCTCTACCGGGGCATCTTCCCTGTGCTGTGCAAAGAACCAGCCCATGATGCGTGGGCAGAGGATGTGGATCTCCGTGTGAACCTGGGCATGAATGTTGGTGAGTGATGCTGCTCCAGCCCCCCCCCTGGGGAATGGTCTGGCGGGATGTGGTGGTCCTGAGCACCTCAGATGGTGCTTCCGGGGGGTTACTGATGGGGACCGGTGACAGAGGGAGAGGAGCTGTCTGCCTGTGTGGTAACGGTATCTGACTGGGAAACAGGGTATGGCAGTTGCGTAAGCACAGCTGCATCTGATTGTGAAATGGGACGGTGGGTTTGTCACAGCTGCCTTAAAATAGGTTCCAGCAGAAAACCAGGCTGGTGTTAATGTGCTAAGTGCTGATGCTGGAGACAAGAGAAGCCTGGAGCAGGGTGGCTCCTTTCTCCAGCTCCACTCCAAATCCTGTGCCGTTGAATTTCAAGCTCCGTGTCGCAGAGCAGCCCGAAGCAGAGGCAAAGGATCTGAGTTGGGTGGGCAGCAGGAGGACTGGGTCTCGATACCAGCCCAGAGCCGCAGCTGCTGTGGGACAGGCCACCCCGCACCTCGGTGGCACAGGGAGTGGGTGACAAGCGATGTTACCCCCTTGCGGCAAGGTGGCAGTGGTGGGACCTGAGCTCCAACACCTTCTTCTCTTCTCTTCTAGGCAAAGCACGTGGGTTCTTCAAGAGTGGTGACCTGGTCATCGTACTGACGGGCTGGCGCCCCGGCTCGGGCTACACCAACACCATGCGTGTGGTGCCAGTTCCCTGAACGACTGACTCCAACCAGCGCACACCTCTACCTTCCCCCCACC
>VYZV01025265.1:0-27455 GCA_013401275.1 Pandion haliaetus
CAAGCTCCTCTGCCAGCTCCCTCAGTACTCCCCTCGGAAGCAGGGGCTGTTTCTCTTGCGTGTGGCTCATTTAACCAGGCAGGTCATACATGGCATTCAGTGAAAGTGGTGCCTTTTAACCTTCTGATCTCTGCCCCTGCCTTGCACAGCTTTACCATCTGTTCAGACGCAATGTAAGGTGACGACGCATGTTCCAGCAAATGCTGTGTTTCTCCAAAGCTCCCCTCCTCTGTCTAGATCTACCAAGCAGCTCTGGGAAAGAAGCTGTACAGCACTTGTGACACTGAATTATTTACCGATTGCAAAATTATTTACCAGACTTGGGAGTTGACACTTTTAGGTAATCACATGTGAAATGTGACTTTTTTTGTCTTGATTTCCCTGGCAAATTTGGTGCTTAAGTGGTTTTATCCTTCAGTGTTGGTCACTTAGTGTCCAGTTTTGCTGTCAGCTTAAGGTGGAAGTCCTCTAGTTTTCTTTGGGTGTTTCTTGGGCGGTTCTGGTTATTTGGAAGCGTTAATGACCTGAGAGAAAGAAAACTGAAGGGGCATTTCCACAGGCAAGCTGAAGCTGCAACAGCCCCAGATACTTCAAAAAACTAAACCCTCAACTACAGGACAAGCTGCTCTTGGCAAGACTAATTGCAGAAGGTTGCTTGAACTTGGATCATGACAACAGTGCTTGGCTCTTATGTTGCTTCTGCCATCAGCAGGTCTCAAAGCACTTTGCAAAGGAAATCAGTATATTTTCCACTGATTAATGCAGGAGAGGGTGACAGCTCAAAAAGCCAACGGAGAAGTGAACTTAATCCCGCATCTGCTGTGTCCCCAGGCTTGAGCCCCAGCATGGTGAGGATTTATCCTTCTCCCTTTCAGCTCTGCATGTCCCTTGGATTTGTATGCATGGTCATATCTGTGCATGCTCAGCTGCCTACTTGAGCCCAGGAAGGCAGGACACCTGCATTTTCTCACTGGAAATATTTGTGGAAATGCACCCATTGGCAATGGAGGCAAGGGCGTGGCCTGGCCTTTTTTTGTCTCAGAAATGGACCTTTTGGAGTTCAGCAGTTTAAGCTGTTGTGCTACTAGTTTCAGGCTCTCCTTAGCAAGGAGTTGATGATAACTGTGCAAGGCCAGGTGATGTTTGAAATAGGACCTGTGCTGCCATTGTAACTGAATCTTGGCTGCTTGGGAAGCCTTGGCTGGCTGCTGAGTCCGGGCTGAATGGGTCTTGCAATACCAATATTTGCCTGTGGATAGATGCCTTATTATTAATTTAAAGTCTGACATAAATCATGAGCTCAGAAATGCAGACTTAAGCTTCATGGACTAAAACAGATGTGGCCTCTTGCATGGGGAGCCATTCCGATTACGCTTCCATAATTGGATCATGCTGAAATTGATACCTTAAATTTAGTTACAAAAGGCTAACAAGAAAAAAATGCCAACAATTTATCACAGCCATGGTGCTATATTTAAAGCTGTCAGTGTTTCCAGGATATAAAGCTATTATAAATCCTAGCGATTTGTAACTGGCCATAGGAATCTGCCTTCATGCTGACATTTAACATTTGAGTTCTCCACACTGGAAGCCCTTGATTCAGCAATGTAATTAAGCCTTCACCTCCTTTTCAGTTTAGGAATAGCCCTGTTGCCGTTACAGGCTTAAATGTAGGCATGTACTTAAATGCACTGATGAATCAAGGTCCAAATGCTTAATTTGTTTCTCTCAGTAATGAACGCCTTGCTGTTGATTTGGAATTAGAGGTACCAAAATGCTGCTCTTGTGTTTCATTTAACTGAAATAAAGCACTGCCCGGTCCTGTTTTCAGTCTGAGCTTGTGGCAGCTCATTAGCTAACAGATGAGAAGTGCAGCACAGAAGCCTTTAGAAAAAGACACACAATAATCCATGGTTTAATATCTCTTAAATCCTCTGAGACTGCTGGTATCATCAGCCCAGTGCCATGCCTCCAAAAAAGGTATCAAAAACTTGGAAGTGGGCAGGCAGGGAATGACCATCCTGAGAAGGTTTCTTCCAGGTCTGCACTAGCTCATGCCCTGAAGCAAGGGAGTTTACCTTATTTTAAAAACTCACTTGGAGCTTAATCTTGCAACCTCTAGTAACGTGGTGGTTCTCTTCTCACCAGTTTGGCTAAAGGCTCTTCCACGGGTAAAATCAGTAGAATACCTGTTAATTTAAATTCAAATATGCCTGCCCTCAATTCTGCTGCCTGTTAAGGTCTCAAAACAGCCTTGATTTCCAAAAGTGTCCCCTTTTCTTGGGTAACACCAAAGCCAGGTTTGTACATTAGAGCACCTCTGAGCTGCTAGAACCAAGAGCCGATGCCAGCTCTCCATCCCTTCTTATCAAAGATAGAAATGGAGCACTGGTGTCTCCTAAGAAGTTTCATTATTTGTTATTAAATAATATTTTTACCTTTGCTTGAGTGAAGGAGATATTTTAGCTGCTCAAGAGCCAGACAATGGAAAGATGTTTGCTTGAATTATGATACAGATAATCCTGAAAGAGCCTGGCATTTGGAAAATTGGCCAAGAAATAAGGCAAGGGGCAATGCTTCTGCCTGTGGCTCTGCTTTCCTTTGTGTTTTCATTTCCTACCTTCATTCTTTTTCCCTTAAGTGATGTCAAGCCTCTGGAATGTACTTATTATTTATTAGCAGAGTAAAGAACAATAAGCAAAAAAATGCAATAAAGAAAGAAATTGCTTCTAAACCTCCCTTGCTGAGCATGTGAATCCTTCAGGAAACTAATACATGCCACAGCTTAGCAAACCACTGAAGAATGTGAGTTGTCCTATAGGAATAAAGAGCATTCAGGAAGCCTGCTGAGATATATGCTGAGATACGTGTGGGCCTCAAATCCTTCATCTGTACAGACAATGCTCCCGTGGTCATCTGGGGGTCCTACACGGCCCTGCATGACCCGTGCTTCAAGGGCTGCCTTTGTCAGCCCCTACCACATCATCTGCCCTGCATAGCCCCCAGGCCAGGTCTCCGTTTACCTTGTGGGCTTGAACTCTGAGCTGATGGAAATAGGCTTTTGTGGCTGCAGAGCAGGAGTTCAGTCCCCAGGTTTTAGCAGCCTCCAGATAGCACACAACTGCCAGGTTTGCAGGTGGCTTGTGTCAATCCCCCCATTACGCCAATCCTGTGGTGAGTAGTTTTCCATGTCTTGTAACAAAAGATGTGCCTACCGATTTTTTTTTTGTTTTAGCCCAAAAGTTCTTTGTTGGCTTGCTTCAAAGACACGACAGCCAGGGTGCCCGTGAAGGCTCAACTTCTCCCTGGAGGTCAAAGCACACTGCATCCCATGCCTAACAATTGCTAGTATGAGGAAGGCGCTTGCTGCTGTTATCTCAGTGCTATTGCATTGTACGAGGTTGTGCAGAAGACTGGGTTGTCCGTAGGAGCCCCAGTCCAGCTGCAGATGGGATTTGCTTGATCTCAGAATGGATGCAAAGACTCCCTTGGCGTTGAGGGAATGGCTGTATGTACTCTAGCACCTTGGAATACACTGTGTCACCCAGAAACTGTGCACCCTGGTGCTCGTATTCATCCCCCAGTGGGACCGTAGCCAGACAAAGTGTTTTATTCCAGCAACAGCAGTTCCAGCATCCAGAGCTTGAGTGAGGTGTGCGGTGGGTGGATAACGAAAAGCCCGGGAGAGAGAAAATGCAATCATCTTAAATGACTTCCATCTGTCTCCTCCTGTCACCCGCTGGAGGGGTCAGATTTATGAAACCTCCACATTAACAGAGGCTCATTGTAATGCCAGGTACCAGCTCTGCCACCAGCAAGCCATCAGGGACAGCAAGGAGTGAATGCCATTGCCCCCCTCCCTGGTCCCACTGCTGACAACGCTTTGGGTGCCTGCCCAGGATGCTCTCAGTTACTTACAGTGTTTCGCCGCTCTCTGCCAGGCTTTCTGTGCAATAAAATTTACACCTCTCAAGAGAGGTTTTTCAGGAAAGGCTGCGCTTCTGCATTCACACCAAGGCAAAAATCCTCTTGCAGTAATGACTGAGCAGCAGGAAAGAGAGCGGTCAAAACCAGCCCAAGCTCAATCCTGCTTTTACTGAAGCTGGAGAGAGTATCACCTTCCCTGTCCTCTTGCCCAAGTTAGCTGGCACATGCTGCCACCAGGCATCTCGCAGAGGTTTTGGAAGAGGGCCTTGCCTTCAGATAAACAGGGAGGAACCCGAGCTCACAGGATTTGTGGATGTGAGGAGAGACAGACTGTCTCCCCCAGCCAATAACTGAGATAATTCACTCTCTCCAGATAATTCAGCTCTTGTGCACCCCATTCCCACTTCCAGAGCCATTTGATGCTGTGCTGGCCAAGTGGGCTTCCCACCCAGTGCTCACCACCAGAGCAGGGTTCAAGAGACCTCCCCCCCAGGCACACTGTTCCTGGCATTGCCTGGGCAGGTGTGGGTGCCGGGTGCTCTGGGAGGGACCCAGAGTGCTGCAAAAAGCACTGTGTGGTCTTTTGCTTGACTTTGTTGGCAGCCCACCTTTGTGAGGCTAATTGCACGCATAAAGCGGCTTCGAGGGAATTAATTTTCCTAGGAATTAGTTTCCAAGGGAAAGGTTTCAGCAATCAGTATTTCCCAAAGCTACAGGTCGGTAACTGTTTGAGGGGAGGAAAATACATCTGCCAACATGTGAGTTTACTTCCATGCTGGCAGGGGGTAATGCCAAAGGGACGAGGACTGTTTCGGAGGAAGCCAGAGGCACATCAATGTGTGAGCAGTGAATATCAGGCTGGGGGTGGGCAGAGGTGGTGTTGTCCTCACCAATGGACAACTCTCTAGTGCTGCGTGTGTCCGGGGTTGCTTTTCTTCACTGCTGGTTTCTAACAACTGTCAGGAGCGGGGGAGCCAGGCAGAGTTTAATTCTTCCCCTGCAGAAGCCGGTAGGTGGTAGTTTGCACAAGTTCTCACTTGGAAGCTTTATTTTAAATGGAAAACTGGGGTCTCAGCTAAACCAAGATGAAATTGAAAGTGTCTGTGAGATTTTTGTTTGTCTAGCAACCAGCACAAGTATTAATGGAGGGAAAGGGAGCCAAACTAGCAAATTGCAAGTGCCCTGAAGTAAAAAATGTTCTCGTTCTTCAGCCCAAACCTAAAATATATCAGCAGAAAAATGAATGATAGCATTTAATGGGAACTGTAGCCTTATTTTTCTACTTTTCTTAAAGGCCTAAAGCCCCAGCAGACCACAACTCTCATGCCATGCCTCGACCATGACATTCAGCTTCTTCTTGCAGGCAGTAAGGTCGTCTGCTGCTGTTAGTGTTGTGCAAGTATGTGCAATATTGCCACCCAAGAAAGACGCTTGTTCTCTGGAGAAGAGTGGGACCGTGGTGTGTTGCAATGGGAGGTATGAACTGAACTACCTCCCTTCTCAGGCTTTGGAGCCCTGGTACAGTGGAGTGGGAGGTGGACACACTTGCAGCAGCAGCATCCTTGCTGTACCTACCCCCAGGTCCTGCCACCGGCACAGAGGGCCACCCTACGGACAACCCTAGAGTCAAGGGAATGTCGGGGAGCAAACCCAGCAAGTATCAAAGCAGACTTCAAAAGGCTTGCGTCCGGAGTAAGACCGAAAGGAAGATAGAAGGGCCTCCACGCCGCCCTTCGCTCTTATGGCATCCTGCACCTTTCTGCTCCAGGGGCCATTGCTTCCCTAGGAGTTTCTGCTCCATGCAGTCCTCTCGTCTTGAAGCAGTCCCTCTCCCTGCTCTCTTGCAATTTTCACCAAGATCAGCCCTTACAAACCAAGCACTTGTTTCTTAGCAGGTATTACACGTCTGCCCCAAATATCAGCAATTTGAAGTTGATAGACACTCCACAGTGAAATAAATTTTCTTTGACACCTCTCTTGCAAAAAAACCCAAAAGCAACAGCTTCCCTTCCCCCTCCACTCCTGACTTGCTGGCTCCTTTTGAAATCTCAGATTGCCAGCATGACTCATGCAAGGTGCCAATAGCAAACAGAGGAAGGGATTGCTTTTGATGTTTCAGTCAAATTAATGTTCCAAATAATCGTTCCTTGGACAGAGTAAAAAAGACTTAGTCAAGCAGACATCCCAACTGCAGGGTTAATAGCTGTGAGGAACGTTTTCCTCCCTTTGCTAAAATATCAAGTTTATAGTTAATGGCAAACATTAATAAAGTCATTACGCAGAGATCACAAGTACCACTCACAGGTTTGAACCAGCAGGTTCAGGCTGTTGCTTCTTGTGGGAACGGTTTAGTGGCTACGATATTCGGTTGTGTCACTGAATGCAGCGTTGCACATGTGCATGCAGACATGAAACCCTGCCACCCATTAGCCCTGGGCTCAGCACAGGCAGGGGACCACGCTCAGCCTAGATAGCCATCATCCTTGGTCAGCAAGGCCAGCGTGGTGGCTTCACACATGCCACAGGCTGCTCGTGCCTTGTGCTAAGGAAACTTAAAATGCAAATATGTGCTATGATCTGATTTTTATCCCCCAAACCATTTAGGTAATGCAGAATCACACCACAGCCACCTGGCGTGAGATCGGGCTGAATGTACAGCAGAGAAGGAGCAAGCCAAGTGGCTGAGACCCTCTGGGGAGTTATGAAACCTTCTAGAAGGACCTTTCCACCCTAAAAATAGCAGCCAGGATCCTCCTTCAAAGTGAGATTGCTTGGTGCTGCTTTGGCTATCTCCACATGGCTCTGTGGGCTACTGCCCATAGTGACTTCAGAGCTGAGCTTTGAAGTTCTCCACCCTCCTCCCATGTGCCTGCTCTCACTTTGACCTTCCTTACAGAAAAATAGCTCCTTTCAGTCCCAGAAAATATCAAAGGTGTCAGACAATGGCTGGGTCCCTAAGTCTGTGGGAACTCTGCCATAGTCTGGAGGAGAACGTGATTAGAACAGCAGGACCCTATGACAGACCTAAGAGCATTAGGACCACTGACAATAAGCTGTGGTGGCTCAGGAGATTAGCAGTAAAATGGTGGGGGACCCCCTTCCTCTTGGGGACACATGGGCAAATCCAGCCTCCATTTGGAGGCCTGTGGGACAGGAGCTGTAAGCCAGTTCCTAGCACATAGAGGTTGCAGCAGAGCACAGGATCTCCAAAGCAAGTGTTAATGAGCTGGCCAGAGCTAGTGCTGCAGCAACAAGGCTGTCCCAACCTACAGGCTCTATGCCACCCAACCTACAGGTCCCACACCACCCAACCAACAGGTCCTACACCTTCCCAACCTACATGCCCTTCTCCATCCGAACCCCAAGTCCCACACTCATCATTAGAGTCATACAGATGTTGTCAGCTCACACAACTTTGCTGTGTGCCTAACCTTACCTGATGTTTACTGAAAGCCCCAGATTCCAGAGTCATGTGAATAGGAAACAATTTCCACTCTCATTTTTTAAAGTCTTAAAGTCTTTGGGAGAAATTGCTATCACATATTGTGAACATTTTATCTCCTCATAGAGACAGATACTGTGAAAGCCCAGTATGTCTAAAATTTTTACTAGTTTTTTGGGGCTTGAGGTTTTTGCTGGGTTAAAAAAGATATTAGCTCTTCTCACAGACCTTACCTTACTCATGACCTTGGACTGTCACAGCTGCAACAGCTCTGCCATCAGAAAAAAATTCATCTTTTGAGCCTGTGGCTGGAAATACCACTCCCAATCTAGCTGCCAATTTCTCTGCTGGAGCTCAGGCTCCATCAGAAGAAACTTGCAGTGGTGTTTCAGTTCACAACCTTCTCTACAGGCAACACAGTTCAACATTAGAGGCGATGAGACAAAAATAAATGGAGGAAGCTAGACACGGGAACATAATCAAAGGCATTGAGCCTTTTAAGATAGCGTCTGTCCTAATATTTACAGAGTCCCTCCAAAGCCAAGAGACTTCTTCTGGACTTCAGAGACTCAGTGCTGCTCTGTTCTTGTTTATGGCCCCAGTGCCAAAGAAAATTGAGGGGCTGATAAACACTGTGCACCCTGCCATGCTCTGTCAATGGACATCTTCCTTGGAATTAAGTGCCTGAACAACATAAAAGTATTTTCATTCTGCTTTATGTTCTCATCTGTCTCCTGAACAATTATTTTCAGATTTATACAGGAACACAGACTCAGTAGGACTTGGATTTTTCCCTGTTTTTCCATCAAGCTACAGTGCCAGCCCATGTGCAGAGTGTCTCACTCTGGCATGGCATTGTCCTCATGTGTTCATCTTGTAATTGTCCCTCGTGTGGGAATTCGCTTATCTGAATTCAGAGCAAAATCCAGCCGACCAAGGAATGACTCCCCTCAGAAAGGTGGACTTATTTAAAGGGAGCTTTCACTGTAGCCACTTGATGTTCAGTCTCGTTGAGTGTCTGGACCCTAATTAGAGAAGGGAATTGTGGACCAGGAGCAGGAAGTTGGCAGGACTCACAAATATGGGTTCACCCCAGGGTTGCAATCTTCTGGGTTGCTGCCGCATGGGCGCAGTGATTAGTGGCTCCAATCCCACTGGCTGGCTATAATGGAACAGAAGCCCTCTAATTGTGTGTTAATTAGAGCTAATTGCTTGTCAGGAAGGAACTCAGTCCTTCCTAGACTATGGTGGAAAGCAGCAAGAGCAGAGCCCTCTTGGCTGAAGAAGAAGCCCCCCAAGGCAGGGCTCCTGCAAAGGGTGATGCTTGGCAGGAGGCATGGAAGGGCTGCCCAGCTCACCTTCCTCCTCTGGCACCTGGGCTGTGTCTAAACCTGCACTGATCTGGCTTGCCAGGTCTGTGCTCTGCTTCCAGGCTGCTTGGCTCGTCCCATCCCTTGTCAGCATCCCAATGAAAAGTGGTTTCCAAGGGCTGTGTCAGAGAAGCAGCATTGCCAGAAGCAGGACCCATGGAGAGGGCCAAGGGCCAGGGTTGGGCAGCTGTGGACAGCAGGCATAGCCTCTCCCCTGCTAAAAGCCCTGCTTCTGAATTGAAGACACTCAGAGCGGGTGCTACTCTGTGTCTGCAGGAGCCCTGCTGTTCAACCCAACCTCATTGGGAATGGAGGGCACAGACCTCCTCCTGCTTTAGACCTCTGCGCCACAGGAGAAATTCCCTCAGATCCTTTTTCCTTGCGAGAATTTCAGACCAATATCAGCTTCAGGCTTTGCAAGTGACATGGAGGGAAAGAGAGGCTGGGGGGAGGCAGTGGGACGTGGGATATGTGGTGGGAAGGGAGGACAGACGTGCACCCCGCAGATGTCTAGCACCGAATTGCATGAAGCAACTGCAGCAGGAGCGGAGCTGGGCTGCTGGGCTGCAACTTTGGAAGAGAAAGGGAACATGCCCAGCAGAACCAACAGCCTGAAAGCAAGCAGCGGCTCAGGATAAATGTGTGGGGTCGGGGTTTGGCTCTTGTGGGTTTCTTGTTGCAGGGAGGAATGCGAGCAATTTCTTGGCACTGTTTCTCCCCAGAATATTAGCATTATAAAGGGAGTCGCTGAGAAGCAATAGTTCAGATACGCTGTTGGCTCCGTTCACCGTCTCCAGGGGTCTTGGGGCTGCTCTGTCCTTTTCCAGTTAGTATAGTCTAAGGATCACTTGATTGCTCCGCACTTTTCACATACAAAGCACCCCAAAACCAGCTGAGGAGGACGGCTGGCAGGAGCAGGCAGGGTAACATCCCCATTCAGCATTGCAAAATCTCCTGCTCTGCCCTTTCTCTGCAGGAGGGGTGCAACCTGAAGCCTTCAGGAAAGGGTCTCTTGGCAAGGACAAAACAACAGATTGATGCTTTCTTTCCTTTCTTTCCTGAGATGTATGAAAGGATCCCAAATCAGTGTCTCTTTGTGTCTCTTCTGGCTCTAGTTCACATCAGGTATTTAAGCTTAATGAGCCTACGATCATGTCCAGGGCACTCGGGGATGGGTGGAAAATCTAAACCTCAAGGACAGGTATTTTTAAGGCACAAACGTGATGGAGCCCAGGGGAATATCTCCCCCTGTAGAAAGTTTGGACCCTGACTACTGGATGTTTTTTGGGGGAAAAAAAACCCCTCTGTGCCTCCTTTTACAGCAGGTTGTAAAACTTTACTGCTTCTCAAGCAACCTTAGTTCCTGTCCCTGCTGGGAAAAGGAGCTTCATTGTCATTACAGCAGATTCACCCGAGCATTTCAGGGCTCAAGTGATGGTGGGCACAAATTCATGCCCTCAGTCATTTTTAGCAGCACCTTGGAAAAGACTTCTCCTCCCTCCCATCGCAGCCATACAAACGACAGCTGCTCTGGGAAATCACACTGTAATCAAAATGGAGTTGGAAGAATGGTTGTTCATGATCTGTCCCCCCTCGGGGACATCACTTCCAATCCAGATTAGATTAAATCAAACCAAAAAGTGTCCAGATTGTGCAGTTATAAAGCAGCCAAGAACTAATGAGTTTTCATGATCCTAGGTCCCCACAGCAATTTCTTTTGCGTTCCTCTGGCTGCCCACATGCATCGAACAATGAATGTGCCCCATTTCAGGGACCATCGGGAGATGAGCAAATGTTTATAAATTGCAAATTGCCCTTTGGGCTGTTGGAAAGGCTATTTGTCCTCACCGGGAAAGACACTGCTGTAGCAGTGTAGAAAGCTGGCAGCCCCTATCATGCTGTGTGGGCTCCCACGACAAGGGCAGAGATGGAGCAGATACACCCATCTCCAAGCATCAGCCAGTGGGAGAAGCATTTTTAAGCATTGAACTAATTGCTTAAAAACTGACACATTGGTTTTTGCATTTACTGTTAAGTCAGGAGCATGGAGAACTTTGATCATAAGAGCCACACAGAGGCTGTGTTTCAACAGACACATAGCCAGGCTTTAAAAGTAAGACTTTAAAAGCAAGGCATGTGCTAAGCTTGTTGAGAGATGGCATGGTGGCTCCAGGACATGCTTGGGAATAGGGAAGGACAAGGACGATGAAAAACAGAGCAAACCTTACCTCCTTGACTGCCGAGCAAGCCCACAGCCCTCACTGGGTATGCAGAGGTTGAAACAACAAGGAAATGAAATGGCCACCAGCATCGCCACGTTGGCTTTGCTGGGCCACCAGTTCTGGCTCCTCCACCAGCACTGCAGGTGGGAAGCAGCCCTCCAGTCATCTCCTCTGACTCTGACAGTTTCTAAATGCTTCCAGGTACAAGTGAACCCTTTGTCAGCAGCATGTGCCAGTCCTGGGGCTGGAACAAAAAGAACTCTCTCTCTGGAGGGGTTTGGGGATGATTTGTGGCAGGTCAGACGGGCAGGCTGGGTTTTGCTGCAGACAGCTGGCAAAACTCATGCACGCTGATGCATGAGCTCCAGAGGAATGAGTGTCGCTGCAAATCATTGCCAGGAGCAGTGTGTTCATCCAACCAGTGTCCAGCAGAGCAGATCTGGACGTCAGTTTAGGCAAATCTCCGACTCTGCGTCTGGTGCAGCCACCCCAGCTGGTGACCTTGAGCCTGGCCATCAGAAGCTACATTTGCTTGGCCCTCCATAAGCCATGTCAGCCCGGAGCAAGGCTGTACAGAGGTGCTGTCTGCAGCCCCAGCACTGGGGTGCACATGACCCTGGGGGTGGCTGGCCAGCATCTCTGGGCCACGTCCTCCACCCTGCACAGCTCCTGCTCCAGCAAGGTGGGTGCTATGTCAGAGTGTGCACCTTTAGGTGTAGCCGCAGGATGACCACGGCTTCTCCCCTTTGGGCCACAGATTTTTGGAGCCAAATTGTCCTGGAGGGAAGGGAAGCACACCTGATTTTCTTGTTAGCTTCTTTCTTGGCCGCAAGTGGTGCTTCACCCGCCTTTCACCTAAACCGGTGGAGGAAGAGCACCTAGCTGCATCCTTTGCACCAAGATGCCTTTAATCCTGTGGAGCTGCCATTCCTGTTCCTTGTTTGCTTCATAAATTTGGCTGGAGCCCTGCTTCCCTTCAGCACACTCCCCAGCTTTGTTTCCAGCCCTGCATGGAGGAAAGGAGCTGCAGAGCTATTGCATGGATTGTCTAAGCCCCATGGTCCTGAAGGTATCATTGCAGCAGGTAGACAAGAGGCCACACGTGAAGCTGTGAAAGCTGGGTGGTACACAGGGCTGTGCTGCTGGGAGGGGAGCTGGCATGTCCTTCCCCAGCAGCAGGAGCAGCCAGGAGCTTTCTGCCCTCCATGGAGGGCAGGGATGGAGAAAGAGGTGACTTTGAGCTTCAAGATGCTGGCATAGAACACACTGCAGGCACCCCTGCAACACCTCCTGCTAAATCCTCACCCACCTTCTGCAGATCCACTACTGTGCATCTGCTCCCCATGGGTGGAAAGTGACGCTGAAATGACCAGGAAAAAAATGAAGCTGGTGCAAATGAGAGCAGGCTGTGGCTACCAGCAGGTTTAGGCTCTGGGGAGATGCTGAAAGCCCTTGGGGTGATGAATGAGCCTACGGGTAGAAGCAGAGTATGCAGCATCCAGTAAATAGGTGTCGACGAAGATGCACAAGATGTCAGGTCCTTCCCTGTGGTGTCACATAATAAACATATCGTTCTCCTTGCAGGATCCCCCTGTTTCCTAGAGGCGGGAGGGAGCGGCGGCTGCAGGACAGCCCGCCCTGTGAGGTCACTGCTCCTTGTCTGCATGCTCAGATGTCCCAGCCCTCCATCCAGAGGCAGGAAAAGGGGCACAGCAGCACCCGAGGGTGCTGCAAAGCACCTGGCAAGGTCGGGATGGTGGGCCTTGGAGGAATGGGGCTTATTCTGGAGCAGGAATAAGCAGCCACGTGGTGTGGTCCAAGTTAGAATAAATGGATCCTTCCACTGGTAAATACCGTGCACTGGGGGAAGAGGGTGTGAATGGGATTTGCTCCCCTAAGAGGCTTACAGCAGCTTTGGAAAAGCCTGTCCAGTGCGTGAGCCCTTACTCCATCACAGGGCACTGTGCTTTCCTTCGGGGATGCACTACGCACAGTGGGCCCTTCTCCCAGCTCAGCTGCTGCCTGAGCAATCAGTTTGGGGTGACTGCAGGGACAGGGCAGGACCATGCTGCCTTTCTGACTTAAAAAGATTCATTTTCAAAAGAGGAGATTAGGCCAACAGGTTTTGTGCAGAGTGGCCCTCTGACATTACTTATGTCTATTGGCAAATTAGGACTGCCTCGTGACATCTTTCCCCGTATTTTGTGAAATAGCTTGAGTTTCTTGGGCCCGATGTCTTCTGAAAGACCAAGACAGCGCAGGTGATGTGCTGGCGCTTTGCAGCAGATGCAGACATCAGACATGGAGAGGGTGATCTCAGCCACAGTGTGCAGCACCGTGGTCCAGCCACCTTGCACTGCACGACCATTGCTGTCAGCATCCTCTTCCATGAAAAACAGCTTTGCTGGCAGACCAAAGCATTGCTGATTTCTCAAAGTGGCTAAAAAACATGGCAAGTTCAGTTTCCCTGGGTCACACTTCCGAAAAAAAAGGGTAAAAATCTGTACAGTTTTATGCACTTAGTAAATGATATACCAGGCTTGTCTAACAAAGAGCAAATAGTTTTATGGATAGTGGCGTGAATGTTAATGGTAAATTAGTTAGAAGGTCCAGTGAAGCATGACACTAATCAGGAAAGGTGATCTCATCAACGCTTTAAAGGATGTGATTGCTCCTGAACCACCTGAATTTGCTGCTCAGCAACTGCTGTTGCAGCAGACCCTGCAGCAGGAGGAAGGCTGCTCATTACTAAGGGGACCTTGTGAGTTTGACAGCTCTGATGACTGTCTCTTGAGACAGCTTCGCAAAACCCTGGGACTAATGAAAACGCCACTCAAGCAAGATGTGGTGTTTAGGGATGTAAAGTATGGAGCTGAACTGCTTTTTTGGGACTGAGCAAAGGTGAAGAGTCCAAAAATGAGTGGCCAACAGCTGGTATGGACACCTGAAAGCCCATCATGACTTTTGCCAGGTCTGGAAGGGACATCTCATTCCCTCCTGTCCAAGGAGGGTCACAGCTCATTGCTGGGGCTGGGCAAATCCACCAGGAGACACGGATCTGTTGTCCAGGTGGTCCAGCCTGTCCCAGAGGTGTTGGACTCAATGGCTGCTATCTGGAGAGTGACCACTGACCCCGAGGAGCAAAAGTCCTGTTCTCTGCTGTTGGGTTTGGTGGGGGAGAGAGAGGGGTTAATATGCTTTAAAGTGAGTGTGTATATAAATATACATACATAGAGAGTTTTTAAAATATATAATATACACATATATATAAAAATCACATTTGTATAACAAATAACAGTTTATATATGTTTTAATGAGCACATTCTAAAAGCCTGTGAGCTCTCACTATACTAATTACAAAATGGGCCAGGCCTAAACTTTCCTATTATCAATGCTCCTCCTGTTGATTTTGAGTAAGTCAGACTTGACTATTTTTATGCAGTCTGAAGCAAATAAAGACAATAACAGTGAAGTGAAACATGCCATTAATCTGTAGGCAAACTGGCAAGCTTCCGACTCTGCAAATGATTTACTAGAATCTTTAATGAAGTCTGCATGGATGAATTATGGACAGCAAAACTGGGAAAGGCATTTGGCTTAGAAAGAAGAGTAAGATTAGAGTATTTTTTTAACCATTTTCCTATCAGATTTATGATTCCTTGAAGTTTTATGATGCTTGGATGTAACTCCTGATATACTTTTAAAACGGTGTTTTCATCCTAAATTAAGATTGCGTTGTAAAAATGCCTGTAACAACCCTATCTCATCACAGCTGCTACAACACGCACGTTAGGTTTGCCACTACCACAGCACTAAGTTACCCATCTGGGGTGGGCTGGGAAGGATACAAGCTTTTCACATCACTGGTGCAGTCCTACCTGAAGTTTTTCAATTTCTGAAAAGCTAAGATGTGCAAAAAGAGCCACCTGCTTCTGCTCAGGCAGGAGAGCCATCTGCAGGGAACCAAATGCTTTAGCTTACATTTTTAATTCTTTTAAGTAAATGATGAATGTACATGACACCTCCTTCCTGCTCAGCTGTGGCTTTCATGGGGCATGAAGATGAAGCCATCAAGCAAACCCAAAGAGTTTGTCCTATAAACGTTTAACCTGCCACCTCCTCTGCCACCTGAAGAGAAGAAAAAGGGGATTTGGACCCAAATCAAAAGGGTTGGTAGAGTTGGGTCCAAATGGGCCTGATGCCTCGACGAGGCTGTGGCTCCAAGGGAAGGTCCTTGAGTTTGGGTTGACGTTGCACCTCTGGACGCCATCAGGGGAGATGGAGAAATGCAGCTGGACCTGCTCAGGGACAATGTCTTGGGCTCCAGCAATGCCTGCCTGTTGGCGGGGTGCCTTAAAGCTGTGTGTTGAGTTGAGCTTCCCAAGGCTGCAAGTTGAATTTCTCATGGCTACCCCCAAAAACTGTTAGCCTCCATCAGTGGTATTAAAGCCCGATTTGGGAGGCCTCTTGCCAGTTCTTTCCATCAGGACAAAAGCCAGCAGGCAGGCTCCTGCCGCACTGCCTGCACAGCTGCTGCCAGCGCCTGTCCTCACTGGAAGGAGCTTTGCACTTTGCTGAGAAGCCATCAGCCTCAACCTGCGAGACTCCCTGCCCTTTCACTGAGTCAGAAATCACAACAGCCTTGAGGTTTTAGGAGCCTCAGCATCCTCCGAGGAGCCCACTATCCACTTCTCCAGCATCCAGCTCACACCGTCCAAGTGTAAGACACAGCCTTGTAGTATTAAAGGCTGCGATCAAAGTAAGTCCGTGCTTTCCTGTTTGTCCCAGCTCCTGACGAGTATAAGAGCTGCTGTGACTAGATAGGAGTGGTGAACGTGCTCTTGGGGAGGTGAAAGCCTTTTGAACTGAGGACAGCATGGCATGAAAAGCGCATTTGTGTTTCCCCAGCCCTCCCACCTCCTGCAAATCCTTTGCGGGGGCGGGGGAACCTCCCTTGACCCAAAAGCTTTGCCATAACAAGAGTCAAGGAGTAACACTTGGATGTTCAGAGCTTTGTGTCAGCATAACCTTGGTTCTTCTTAAAACCCAGGAATAAATAATTCCTAGAAAAGCAGTAATGCTGGTTCTGTCAGGTTCAGCTCGGTTCATACGGGAGCGTTTGGGGTACGGCTGCCTTGGGTTAGCTTATGATTTTTAAGGCTGTGTTTCTGTGCCAGCCAAAGCCCCGGAGGAGATAACACCAGCATCATACAGCCTGATGCAGCTACAGCCAGCTTCTGTGTCCTTCTGTCTCTCCCTGCATTGCCTTCTCAGTTCCTGAGGGTGTTGTGCTAAACCATCCCTTGCTACCTAGAAGAACGCTTTTGGATCCAGGTTACTCTGGTTCCAGGCTTTTTGTTACTGGTTTGCATTTGCCCAGCCAGCCAGAGCCAAACCCAGCCCGGCCAACCCCTGGGAGCTTCAACCAGGGGTGAGTTTGCCCCAAGATGTTTCTATCACAAAGCTGTCAAAACCAATTTCCTCTGATCGGACTGAACTGAAATCCCAGTGGAGGCAATTCATCTACTGCTGGATGCTGGATATAACAGCAAATAAACATCAGAGGCAGGAAAGCCGGGCTGGAGATGAGAAATCTTGTCCTGTGATGAGAGGTTATGAACCTTTCTTATCTTATCTGTTTGGGTTTCATAATGAGAAGCCTGACGTGGCCGCTGAGCAGCCTGTCCCTGAGCTCCTGCTGGGTGCTGGGGTGCCTCGGGGGTGGCAGACAGACCGACGGCTGGCGATGCTGCACGGGGGACAGCTAGCTCTGTCCGTCCATCCCCCGCCCAGGGTTTGCAGTGTGGGCTGGGGATAGGGCAGCCCTACAGCAGGGCGCCCGCGTGATGCTGCGTGGTAGGACTCGTGTCTCTTCCAGGATCAAAGACGTGATCTTTGCATCCCTGGGGCTGACTGCTGGCACGGCAATGTGTTTTCTCATGCCCTGGATGGCGGGGGCTGGGGGTCGGGGTTGAAGGACAAGGCCGGGGAGGGAACATGCCAGCATTAAAGCCATGGTGGATTTAACAGCAGATAATTTATCTGCTGCCAATGTGCACGCAAACACCTGTGGGAACGTGCCAGCCCTGGCCACGGTACTTCCTACGGAGCTCTTGCCTGTATGCCCATTCTGACCGCTGTTTTGGGGTGCAGCGGTGGGATATGCTGGCATGAAAGCCAGCAGCAGAGCAGCTTTGTTCCCTTCACCTCTTGCTCATGTTGTCCTTAACGGTGGTACCTCCACTTGTCAGAGCCCCAGGACCCTTCTGAGGGCTACCTGTGACCGCTGCTCCAGGCATACAGTTCATCTCCATGCCATGCAAGACCCCACCACCTCCAACCCATCCCACCTCTCTGGAAACGGAGTGATTTTTTTTCCTATTTGTCTACAGTAGCTGCTATGCATCTTCTGAGTGAACTAACCCATAACCCATGCGGATGAACCCATTCCACCAAGCTCCCATGGGAAATTGGTGGCAGAACCAGGACTGGCCACCCCATCCCTTGACTCCCATCCCCACACCGCCTCGCTGGCGGCCGGCATTGCAGCAGCGAGGAGGAAATGAAGGGGCTTAAGTGATTTAGCTTGGGGAGCAAGTGAAATCTGCTTATATGGGCTAATTGATAGCAAATGATTCCTTAATTAGAAATTATAGGATTGCCCTCTAACTTATGAGGAGGAACAGGACCAATGCGTTGAGGAGCTGAGGGGTATTTTTTGTGGCTGCTATTGATTTTCCTTCAGAGATGCTCTTGCCAATTAACTTTTCATGGCATAAATTTGTTTGCCTTAAAATATCCAGTTAGAAGCATTTTCAGATACATTATTTACGGCCTGAAAATAAATATTGAATGCTCGGGCTGTGCTTTGTGAAAGCTCAGAGCGGCTTGCCTTCTCACTCAATTATTGATCATGCTTTCTGCTGCATTGGAGATGCTCCTGCATGCACAGGGAGAATCCCAGTTTGTTTACTTGCTCGTTCTATTTCTCAGAGTCTCTAAAAACTCATCCAGCAATGGATTTGGGATGTTTAGCACAGCAGAGAATTTATTTCCAATGCTAAGGCCCCATCAGGGAGCTGCCAGCCCCAGGTATTTCTCACCGCAGGTGCTAAGGATGGGCTGATGTATTTTTATTAAAAGGGGAAATGCCAGTGATGGCACAACACATTTCCACGGCCATTGAGAAAGGTGAGTGTTGCACGCTTGCTAGCAGGATGAGTACAGAAGAGCTACCAAAGCCTGGCTTCTTCAGCAGCTGAGACTGGCTGCATGGTCTGATGGATGCTTTTCTCACATTAGGGACTTTTACGTCTCTCTCGATCTGGGCTTTCTGATGTTTAATAAGGTATGAGGATCTCATGTGATTTTTTCCTCACTGAGACATTTACAGGTTTTTTCTTCTCAATGCAGAAGTTATTAGATATAAAATTTTGCCAGGACATATTTATCCTTGGAATTGCCACGCTTGTGTCAGATTTGATTGCAATTAGCCCTGGAGGCTCCTCAGGGAGGAGAGCAGCCTGCCAGCCAGCATGGTGGCTTGAATCTCATCCCCTGCAAGCATCAGGACAGGGAAGTAGTGAAAGCTCATAGGGGTCAAGTAACCACGAGTTGCGAGAGCCAGGGAAGTGAGATTTGTAAAGGGGGAGGAATTGCATAAACTTCACCTTTGGAAGATTGCAAATAGGTTTACAGGGGTATTTGGGGGATGCGGTCCCTGGGCTGGCAGCCTCTCACCCCCTGTGAGATGCCCGCATCCAAGAACTGCTCGCCCTTGGCTTTGCGTCAGCAGATCTGCCAAAAAT
This sequence comes from Pandion haliaetus, assembly GCA_013401275.1. NCBI lineage: Eukaryota > Metazoa > Chordata > Aves > Accipitriformes > Pandionidae > Pandion > Pandion haliaetus. The sequence continues at coordinate 18,770 of VYZV01025265.1, forward strand.
TTGCCGGTGGAAAACCGGTTAGCCCGGCTGTCTTGCTTTGCAGCCGGAGCCTTGACAGAAATGGCATGTCTACAGGGAAAGTTTCTGCACCCTGTGAAACACTGCGTCCCACAGAAAGCTGCTCTGACAGATGCTTTTTGAGCAATGGGAGCCCCAGCATCACCCAAGATGGGTCCAAGTGTTGTCAGAGGCAAAAATAACGCGGGACCTGTTTCAGAAGTGGGAATTAACTTCGCATGCCTGCTCCTTCCTGCACGGCGAATTTAAGCCGCAGAGCTTGAGAACCCTGTGGACTCACGGCCCTAATTAATATTGCAAACAAGATGGCAACAGGATGCCACCAGACAGGCTCCAGCTACAGGCCTGACTGTCAGCAGGTCTGCAGAGTCCTTGTTGTGCTATGGCTGGTGGTCAAAGCCAGTGGGAATTTCACCACTGAGTTCAAAGAAACCAACATTTTGCCCCAAAGCCCTACTTCTCCTGTCTGCTGCTGGCCTGCAACACTGGCCCTGGTGCAGACCATGGCACGAATGGACCACACAAGCCCCGAGTCCTTTCGACCTCATGCCCACCAGGACATAACCAGCCCAATCGATGCTGCCTCCATCTGCTTTAACAACCTCCAGCCCCAATTCTTCCGCTTTTTAAATGGGAGTAATGCCGTTCATGCTGGTGGAAACTCCTCTGATGGATGCTAAGGGGGAAGTTCAGCTTTTGGGCTTGCGTTGCCCGATGGCTGTTGTTACTGAGGTGAAGGGTACGGTTTCTTAGCATCCATGCAAATAATCCCATGGCACTGGGAACTAAATGAGAACCCAGTGCTGGCCAGCTGGAAAAGAAGAGAAGAACTGGGCATTTCTTCACCGAAGAAAAGGAGTGTGAATAATGGACTTACAAAAGTGGGAGTGCAAAAAAAAAATGTAGACCTGAGTGCTTTCCGTTCTCCTTTACATGCCCATAAGAAAGCAATTCAGGCTCAGCACATGCATTTATTAAACGAAAAAAAATTCTCGTGACTTCATTTCTTTCCAGGGCAGTCGAGCAAACTGCTCGATACGCCATGACCTTGAAACATAATGAAGCATTGAAAAGCAAATCTGGCGGTACAGAAAGGAAGTGTGTTTTACCATGCAAGAGGAGGTATTGAGGTCCAAGCACGAAACAGCCAAGCGGTTATCTCTGACTGCTTAAATCTCATCCAGGCAGCGCTTTTTACAAGACCCCCTTTGTTAAGGGAGCCACAAATGGTGCAATGTGTGAAGGGCTCTGCAGAAGAGTACCTGGCATCGTGGCAAGCATCTGACATTTAACATCATTTTATAACTATATAACTGACTCCTATTCCTCTTTGCCTTTGTCAGTGTGTAATAACCCCTAGGACAGGCACCTGCACACCTGGTAGCGATGACCATTACAAAATGCCACCACGGCAGTGTCCTCGGGGACTGCCTCATTGAGGGGGACAGAGGATGCCTGGTAGGAGAGGGTTTGCACATGGTTATGGATTTAAAACCCAACCAGGGTGCTGGGGGCTATTAGAGGAGCTCTGAGCTGGTCCATCACACATCAGCATCACTCCTTTGCTCCCTCTTCCCCAGCAACAAATGTCCCCAGTTTTATCTCAGAGGGACTTTTGGGTAGCTTGGGTGAGAGACCTGTTAAGGTAGCAAAGAAGACAGGGTGGAGAAGATGGGGGAAAAGGGCTGTGGGGCAGGAGCCCCTGGGGAGGGAGCGCTTGGGTGAGGGTGTCAGCAGGGACATTTCTTCAAATATAGAGTAGCCAGAGTTAAGAAAAAGAGAAAGGATTGTCAAGTCTGCAGGTATCAGGTGTTGCAGAGTCCTGGGTGCCCTCTGGGTCCTGCCTGTGCTCAGCATCTCCAGGACGGGACCCCACAGAGCCACACCTGGGTCACACGCAGGGCTTTTGCATGTCAGAGGAGGAGCAAAATCAAGACCCTCCTCCTGCCTGATGGTTAAATACCCCTCAATGCTGAAGAAGAAAAGAAGGGTGAGAAGCCCCATGTCCCATGTGAAACTTTCCTAATTTTAGTGAACTTTAACAAGGAAAAGCTTTGCAGTCCTTTGGCCCCGATGTGAGTGCCTGGGTGTTGGGGTGACTGCAGAAGCATCCCTTTGGAGACAGATTTGCTGAGGAAGTTTACGAGATTCATCACCTTAGCCTGAAACCTAAAACCAACACAGCAGGTAGATAGAGAGCATGATATCTGGAGCAGCAATGCAGATCTTCAGGTGATGTAGACTTCAAACAGACTTCAAACTCTCTCTGACCCAGGTTATAACACATTTAGGATGGATGCAAGTTTCCTCCTAGAGGGGTTTTTCAGCCCGAGCAAAACCACCCAGGAGAAAATGCAAATTGCCAGGGTCTGGATGATTTTTGCGAAATAAGACCCAGGGACTGCAGGTAGGAAACGGAGGATGAGAAGAAGGGATGTCCCTCCTGCATATGAGGGCAGCAAGGAAAAAAATAGTGTCCATCGACCATATGAAAAGGAGGGAAAGCGCTGTGCTGGTTGTGCTGCCCAGTCCTTGGCGCCCGGTGTTTGCTTTGGGAAGACAACGTTGCCATAAATCATCACCGCACGTCCTCTGTCTGCTGCTGTGGCACTGCTGATGGGGCACGTGCTCCGGCAGGTCTTGCTCCAGCTCTCATTACCACATGACTGATGGCTCTCAGCTCTTCCGGGTTTCTAGGCTCCCATTTTCCTCCCTCCCATTCTCCTGTGCCTCTAACAGCCTGGGAATTACTATTTTTCCCCTTTATCTTTTGAGTCCTGAGCCCTTTTGCACAGTGGATAGCAGATAGCCAAAGGTGCTGATACTTTTATCCTCTACTTTTATCCCGGGACACTTGCACCCAGTGTCTCTGGGATGAATTTGCAGAAAATGCTGCTTCTTTTGGGTTTTCCCTGCATTTGTATCAGCTGCATTCAGCCCTTGGGTTCAAATCTGATTTAGCTGCTGGTATGCGCTAGAAATGAGACTGATGGCTGCAGCGTAGCATCTTCCAAATGCCCGTCCCACTCCCTAAGCCACTGCTGGTGTATGGTGGGAAGACCCAGGACCTCCCACTGCTTGTACCAAGGTGGAGACGACCGCACACAGCTCTTCCGACAGACCATCACATTAAGTGGGGCTAAAGATGTGAAACAGCTGCTCTGAACACAAGCCGGTGCAATCATCAATTCAATTAACCACATTGGTTAATGCAGGAACTCAGCAAACGTCATAAATGAGGCTGCCTGTCACTGAACATGGGAAGTTACTGTGTCTTATGCTATTTAAACAAGAAAACAGTCCCATTTTATCACGGTGCTGCCTGAAAGGTGGAAGGGGTCTGGCAGTGACCCGATGGAAGGAAATAAATGACAGATGCATCACTCGGCAGCACCGTTAAATGGTTCTTGCTCCCCGTGTCTTTGCCCCAGAGAAGATCTTTAGATGTGTAGGGGGAAATTTGGGAGTCAGCAGCCAAAACTGGTGGAGAAAGGGCTGCTTTGAGCCTCCGAGGGACATGGAAAGGCAGCCTAGGAGGACATTGCACTGAAGACCAAAGTTCCCCTTGACTGCAAAACAGGGCTTTCTGCTCCTCTAACTCTCTCCTGCAAGCTCTGGGCCTGATCCAGACCCACAGAAATCTGCTGGAGCCTCTTCACTGACTGCAGCAGTCCTTGCAAATCCCGTAATCCAGTTAAATTTATCGGTTCGCTGGGGGCGGAGGTGTGTAGGCTGAAGCCCATCTCTCGTCTCTCAACCTCATTTCAAGGTTCACGGCGATGCATCGATAATCGTGCCCTTTTGCACGCCCCCTCTGCTAGGCAGGGATATTTGTCCGTCTATGAAGCCATCATAAACATTGATTTCCCCCTTCCCATCAGCTTGGTGCTTTCTTCCCTAACGATGATAAAACACTCATCTTGGTGGTTAGTTTTAGATAGAGCTGTCATTGAGCCTCGGCATTTTTTTGCAGCTTCCGTCATTCTGTTGCCAGGAGAATCTCCATTGCGAACAAAAGCTGTTTTATTTCGTGCAGACTTGGGGAGGAAAAGAAACTCTCTATGGGAAACCATAGCATTTAACTGTGGGTCACGGGTCTCACCGTTGCAATTGGCACTTTGGTTTGGCCAGCCAGGGTGGAAGGTATGGACAGGGGATTGCCTGGCTTCTAGTGAAAGGGTGACGAGGGAAAATGAAGAGTGCTATTTACTGGAAGTGGTTGGTTAAAAGAAAGGATTTTTGTTACAATACAGGATTTTGCCATACAGAGTAGTTTTCCAGGAGGAGGGAGGCTGAGGATGCATGTGTGGTACAAAGCTCCCCAAAGCAAACTCCACCACCCATCCCTCCCCATGGGGCAGAGTGAGCAGCGGGTAGGAGTTGCACCATTTGATGCATAATGGCAAGGATGAGGGATGCGATGAGGGCAGGAACACTGTGCAAGACTGCTGCAAAACTGAAGACGGTGGCGGCGGGGTGGAAGGATGCTGTAGATTTTACCTCAAAGACCAGAGAAGGTGCAAGGCTGGTCTCCGGGAATCTCTTATCTCTCACTGCCACCTCTTTGCTTGCTTTTGTTCATTCAGTCAGTCAGTCAGTCGATGTCAGGCAGCCAAAGAAATTAAAGCTGTCCTGGGAGCCCTGTCATTTGCTTTGTGCACTTCCTTATCAGGCTTAAAAAAACTAATCCCTGTTATTAGTAGGAAGCGATCATCACCTGGCCGGGTGTTTACTGTCACCTTACAAACACTGTACACGAGGGCTGAGCAGTTTGCACAGTGGTCACGGGTGACTTGCAGCCTCCCCATCGCACAACTTTCCTTCCCCTTTGGCACCAACACAGCCCCAAATTTATGAGGGTAGGGGGTACTCACCTGCTGCAGTGCAATGGTTACCCCAGCAAACATGTCTGGGGGATGCTGTGCTGGGAGTCTTGAGGAAAAGCAAAAGTAGGGGCCAGGCTTGCAAATACAGAGTAGAAAATTGCTGCTTTCGCCTTCAGCCATTGCAATGGATGGAGACCTTGCGTAATGTTCACAGCATGTGGCCGAGGAAGGAATGGAAAAAAATCCTCCAGACTCCAGCTACAAAAACAAATCAGGTAAATGTAAGTTCGAAGTGGAGATGGGTGTCGGAGGAGTAAATCTGCCCTGCTTTCATTACAGCCCAGTGTAATCTTATTCAGAAAATGAAGCAGAAGAAATCCATTTGGGGTGTCTGGCAGAAGGAAGATGATGCTTTGTTTGCCAGTTCCAAATGCACTGAGACTTATTTATTAGAAACTTTTGTGGGTAATTGGTTTTGAAGCAAGAAACTTATACATACAAAATAAATCTTGTGTGAATCTTTATTTACTTTATCCTAGTCATAAAACCTGAGTACCCAGACCAAGCAGAGTTCAAACACCTGTAAGTGCCGCCTATGTCAGCGATGCTCTGGAGCCTGCCTTGCTCCCTGCCAAGGGATGCAAATAAAAAAAGAGCCACTGCTTCCCAGGAAGGCAGCAATAATCTCTCACCTGCTTCCATAGGAGAAGATCTGTCTTGGTATGGCATGAACCAAGAGGGACATGAAAAACCGCCAGCTATCCCTATCCCTTTCCCTCGTCATTAACCATCATGGCTGTAATTAATTCGCAGCGAGGGGAAGATTGGCCTGGGAAGAGCTCACCCCAGGGAGTTTGCCGGGCTCAGTGTACTAATGAAGCATTATTAAACGTACCTTGGCAGCCAAGCACTCCCTTCCCCAGCTCCGGAGAGCAATCTATAGCACGATACGGGCAAAGGGATTTGCTGGACTCCTACCAAAATTGGAGGATCATGGAAAAAGCGCTCCCTCCAGCGCGTAGCAACAAGCTGCAACAAACGCGGGCTGCAGCGGGAGCTCGGACACTCCCACCAAAGGATTTTATTAAGATTCCATTTGGGAAGTAGGTTTTATTAGGGTTAGATTTGGGAACACTCCCATCTGCGAGGTTTCAGGAGCTCAACGGTAGTGGTTGAGCCACCACTGCACCTACAAGAGCATCCTCCTGCACCCTCAGCCCCGGCGAGGGTTTGGTGCTGCTGGGTTCGGCACTCATCAGACCTGGGCTCATTTGCAGGGCAGCTTGTTTCAGTATTTTCCTCCAAGACAAGCAGATGTCCAGCTTCCCTCTGCAATTTCAAAGGCAGCATGAGAGCAAAGACGATTCCTTCTCTTTCTGAAAGAGCCGGAGACACTCATGTATCTGAGTCACGGGCATGTCATCTCGGACCAGCCCTTCTCCTAAGCACTATTTAGGCAAACAGAGACAATTACCATTCAGTTTTATGTAAGTGCTTCAGAAACACGACAGGCGAATGGACAGAGAAAATCTTGAACTGAACTTTAACATGGAATTCCTGCAAAATGAATTCCCAGCACTGTATAAAGGCCTGAGCTCGTTAGGGCATCCTGTCTGGGTCTAATTGCTCACCGGTATCGCTTCCTGGCAGGGGAAACAGGAGTGGCACACATCCAACGGTGGGATGGCTCTCCCGCCGTGCCGGCATGCCCGGCTCTCTCCCAGCAATCTGCGGTCACAGTGGGAGCGGAGGGGACGCGGCAGGAGACGGCAGCTGCAGGCAGGAGAGGGGTAGGAGCAGGGCAGGGAGGCGGGAGCCCAGGGACAGCCCACACCAGTGCCTGCTGGAAGGATGCTGGAGCATCTTCTTCTGTACCCACCGATTCTGGTCCTTGCCACATGCAGCACCCACCCCGCGACCAAACAGTCCCCGGCCCCCTATGGCTCTGAGCTTCTTCTGGGCGTTGCAAAACACTTGTTGCAAAACAGAGAGAGGGATGAGATGTGGGATAGGATGCTCATCCCTCCACCCCAGGCTCAGCCAGACCTTCCTCAAGCAGCGGTGCCTGACGTGCATCCTCAGCACAGGGAAAGCAGCTCCCAGGATGGGCAGCGGTTGTCGCGCATAAATTGTTGATTTTCAATTAAGCTGACAGTTCAAGTGCAGTTTTACCACCTGGAGATGTGGGTTTACCACAGAGGGATCACGAGGCCGGCTGAACTGAAACTCTAGATGCACGTACGCCTCCTCCAGCCCAGCAGCCAACTCTCAAAAAAGACACTTTTGTCCCCAAAGCCACTCAAGGTGTCAGCTTGGGACAATCCAGAGATCGCCACTGTCACTTCTCAGGGCTCCAGCTGTTTAGGAAACGCTCAAAATGAGTAAGAATAAACTGGGGTGTGGGAGGCAAAGAAAAAAAGTCGGTTCAAACTTTGTTGGGGATGGGAGAGGACAGTGTGATTTACCCCTGACACAGACTTACTCATTTAAGAGCGAAGCGGGACAATAAACATTGTGAAACATCAGCTGGATGGCATCGGAAGCTGTTTCCATAGCAAGATTTGATTCTCTAGTATTTCTAATAAAAAAAAAATCTAATAAGACAAGTCATTTTGGACTTTGCAGTATCAGAAAGATACAAAATCAGACGAAGGATGTGGGAGAGAAATAAATCGGCAGCTCAGATAATGCCGTTAATGAGAGTTTTGCACAACACGTGCAGAAGCAGAGGGACAGGAGCACCTTGGTCTGGGTGCCCCAGGCTTGGTGCCAAGGTGCAGACGGGAGCAGCACCCCGCTACTCACACGGCACCCGCCTCCAGCACGGGAGCAGCACCCAGTCTGGGAGCAGCACCCAGCCCAGCTGCACCCCAGTGTTGCCGGCAAACCCGGCATTCGCGGGTGCCATCCGAACCGTTTCCCCTGGCAAAGCGAGATGAAAATGCCCCGTTGCAATTAGAGAACCGGGCTATCCGGCTGCGGGGAGCTTCCCTTTGATAAACCCCAGACCTCCCGAAACAATGCAACAGAAATGAGCTCCCAAGGGTTCTTTGAAATGGTTACACAGCTCGTTTTCGTTGGCGTTTGCTAAACGAAGCTGGCGAAGGGGCTGGAGGAGGCCGGGGAGCCCCGGCTGACACCCGGGAGGGGGTTTGGTCGCTCGAGGACTCGCAGCCGCCCCCGCTGCCTGCCCCGCTTTCATCTCGCCCCGGCGAAAACCTTGTCTCCTTCTGCGGCACTGGAAGTTTGGGCGCAGGAGCAGCCAACACCAGGAAGAGGAAATTTAATCATCGGATCCCGATTAAACCCAGGAAAAAACAAGGAGGGGGTAGAAGAGCGGCGGCTCGCATAGCCCAGGCCCTTCTGCGTACAAGACCCGCTTGCCCCGATATTTCTCACTCAGCTGCTTTTCCCAGGGCCGTTCCAACACGAGGTAGCCATCGCGACGGTACCCGTGGCCACCGCCTCTGGCTGCACGGTGCACCCGTCCCCGACCTGTTGCGTTACTTGCTCCTGGTACCCCATTTCCCAACCCAGCCGGGCAGCGCAACCCCAGCCAGCGCCGGGGTGGGATGCTCGGCGGCATCGGGGTGGGATGCTTAATTAGTCCCTGGGGTTTTAACGAGCACAAAGGCTTTCTTGGGGCTTTGGCTGCCTCGGGGTCGGAGCCGCTGCAAGCTTTGAAGCCACCTTCTCAAACTATGGTTAAGTCAAGAAACTGGGTTGCGCCACTTGTTGCTTTATTGAGAATAAAGATTTTGTTTCAGCGTTGTCCTCCACGTTTCCTCCCTCTCGCAGGAATTCCCGTCTTTCCCAAACCAGGAGAGAAGCACTGGGGGGGG
>VYZV01025265.1:28061-113593 GCA_013401275.1 Pandion haliaetus
AGTCGTGTATCGTCCCCCCCACCTCCCCTCCGACCTCTCCCCGCCGGCTGGGAACGCTGGGAGGCGGCGTCCGACGGTCGGTCGGTGTGTGTGGGTAGCCGGGCTCCGCGCCTCCGGCTGCTCCGGCCGGGCGGCGTTAGGACGTGGGGTGCTCCGGGACCGGCCGCGTCGTGCGGGCGTGCAACGGTACCTGCGTGCGTGCGTGCAAGCGTGCGTGTGGTCCGCGTGCGTGTGCAACGCCGTGCGGGGTGGGGGTGGTGTTGCCGCGTGCCGTGCCCCGCTAGCAAGCGTGGGGTCTGTGCAAGCGTGGGGTCTGTGCAAGCGTGGGGTCTGTGCAAGCGTGCAACGCTTTGCAAGCCCGTGCGGCGCCCCGCAAGTGTGCGTGTGCAAGGCCGTGCGACTGTGGGTGCGGCGTGAGCGGGCAGTACGCGTGTGCACGCTGCGTGTGCGTGCATCGCCCTGCAAGCCGGCGTTGCTGTCTTGCGTGCGTGTGCAAGCGCGATGTGGCGGCACCCTGCGAGCCTGGCTTGCGGAAGGTGGGAGCCACCTCAGCAGCGTCTGCGCTGGGCGGCCTGCCCCGCTCCCGCTGCCCCACGGACGTGAGAAACTTCTGGTAGCGCCCCGAGCATCGTGCGCTTTAGGGGGGCTTGCCCGCCTGCCCCTGCATTAGCCACCCCGCAAGCGCTTCGCGTTCGCTAGCCTGGCCCCAGCAGCCTGCCCGTTGCCCCCCGAGTCCCGCCGGCGCTGCCGGGAGGGGACATGGACGATGGGGGTCAGGTCCCGGGGTTGGCATCCCTGCACCCAGTTGGGGAACCCCGGGTGGACACCGGGGGCTTTTTGCACGGCGGTGCGACTGGGTGGACTCTGGGGACAAGGCGCAAGCGTTGTCCGATGTGTCTGGCCCGTAAACTTGCCGTGATGTCTTCCAGCTGAGGCTGGAGGAGGCCGGGCTGGCTTTTCTTTCCTTTCTTATCTCATCGGCCACGGGTGGGCTGTTCCCTGGGAGTTGGGGCTCTTTTTTAACAGCGTTGCACCGGCGCTTCTTTTTTCCAGAAGGGTTTGCCCAGTGAGGGCTCACCGATGTCATGGGGTCGCTGACCTTTTTGCTCCTTGCTGGCCGCCCGGGGCGGGGGGTTTGTTTTGCAAGCAGGGCACGCTATTCAAGGCTTGGTTTACGGCCGTTCCTGCAGCAGGGTTGCTCGCAGGACAGCGTTCGGCAGGAGAGGTGGACTCATGCAGAAGGTGAGGCGTGAATCGGTGGTGACGTGTTGCAGCCTTGGGCTCAGGTACTGGGGTACCCTTTTGGGTTTTTGGGGGATCGCTGGCTATAAAGCTGTTCAGGAGTAAACGCCTCGGCCACGAGGGCAGCTCGGTGGTGCTTACACTCGGAGCAACTTCAGTACGAAGCAGGAGGGTGGTGACTGTGATACGGTTTTGTGCCTCTGCCCTAGGTAAGCCGTCTTGCATCGAAGCCTGTTATGGACTCAGAGGTGTAAAGGGGTGTGGGGTGCAAGAGCGTGCAAATGCCTAGTGCAGCATCCGTGCTCTGGCATTGGGGATGCCGAAGGAGCATGTGTAATGGCCATCACACCCCCCCAGCCTGCCCTTCCCGGCTAACGCTATCTGAGATTTGCGATAATTAAGTTATGGCTCTTAACGAGCAGAGCGGCAGCTTGGGTGGAAGTTGGAGGGGGATACGCGTTGTGTTGACATCTGTGTCTAGATAGCAAAACAACCTCCTCGCACTCTGGAAGAAGGACTCATCCTTTATTGCCTACAGCCTAACTGCAGCAACAGGACGCTCCGATTTGCTTAGAAACAAAAAAAGAAAAACCTAACACTGAGAATAATGTCCTCTGGGGATGTATTGTAGCTCTGAGTATTTGCGTCTGGTCCTGAATTTGCTTCCATGCAGCAGCATCAGTACCAGATCTTGCATGGGTGCCCTCATGTGGCATCTCCAGTAGCATCTTTCTCTCCTTTTCTCCTTTTCCTCTCTTTTCTCCTTTTCTCTCACCCTTTCTAGCCATTAGACGCTCACCCAAGGTCACTGTGCTCTTCCTACGGTGAGCTTTAACCCCCCGGCCATGAGCAGCAAGAGGATGCGGTTGTCCATGATGCTCACTGGTGCCCCATGCCGTGGACCTCCAGCCTTCACTGAGCCCGTGTCCTCCCGGGTGGGGATTTTTTTTCTGGCAAAGATGCCAGCTTTCCATATATATATTTCCAAAATAACTCTGGTCGGGCTGTGGAAGAGAGCGTGCTTTTCAAAAATAGCAGCATCGTTACTTTTAATCAAATAAAGCCTGAGCAGCATGGTGCTGTGTGGAGTGATTGCAGCCGTTGCTTGCCTCTGTGCTTGACATCCTAATTATGTTTTCATTTTAATGAGAGGAAAACTATTTGTGAAGCAAAAATATTTATTTTAGCCTGGTGGGGTTGTTCAGAAGAGCTTGTATCTATGCTAAGGAGGTGGTTTAGACACTGCATTTTTTTAAATGAGAAAACCACTTTAAGTACGGCAAGAAGCTTTTAATCACAGAAGCCTGTCTGTGCAAAGGGAGCTAGCAGCTGTAGAGGTCAGGACGTGAAGGGGAATTTGCATCCTCCTTATTCTTCTTATTTTCAAGAGGTCTGAAACTTGCATCGCCTTCTGGTTTGGTGGGTGGATTTCTGACGGCAGCTGAAACAGAAACGAATGCAAATAACCTCACCTTGCAGTCTCTCAACCTTAGGTTTGGCACCTGCCTTTTCTCTCCTTTCCAAAATCCATTCTGAAAACACTCGAGCTTTGCAGACTGCCCTGGAGGCTCCCCAGGAGGTGCTAAGGAGGTGGGATGGGTTTCCAGCTGGTCGGAGGTTTGCCATCCCTGCAAACGGTTGGCAGGACTGGCTGTGACGCTGCTCGGCCAAGGGTGGTCCTCGCTGGGTGTTTGGGCACCCAGCAGCATCACGGAGGGGGTGTCCATGGTGGTGGAGGGGTTCCCCAAGCAGAGGGCTGAGCATCTCTTGCACATTGGCTGTGGATGGCAACTCTCAGGGGAGTTTTGTAGCCAAACGTTGACTTCCTGAGTGACCAGTGACGAGCCGGGTTTGAAAGAGGGGGATCAATCTGCTGGAAAATGTATTTGTGCTTATGAAGTGGAATACATACATTGCAATATATACAGTGAAATGTCCTTCAGTGCTTCACCCTTGCAGGGCTTTTGGTCTGGTTTTGCTCTTAAAAGTTGCTTGGTTGGGACCTCCTGGAGTTGACAGGACAGGGGCAAATGTCAGGTTTCATAGGTGGCTTCGGTAGCATCATGCATGCGTCACTGAATGCCAAACAGATACCTTGCTACTTGTGTTGTGGTGATACCCCCAGGCCCGGTGCCAGGCTGGTGGGTTCGTTGCAGGGGATTTTATGTAGGCTTGCAAGGCACAGCCAGGGGCAGGAGATGATGGCTTCAGTGAGGTGTTTATTGAGAGCAATGTGCAACCACGAAGCTGGGTGCTGCCTGGGGTGCCCTGCCCTCTAAACGATGCCCTGCTGCGGTACGGGAGGCATCTCCGCTGTCAGTGCCAGCTGATGAATCCACCCAGGCAGCTCCCTAAAATTTGCAGAATGAGGTTTTTAGCTTAAAAAACACAAAACGAGTCCCCCGTCGTTTCACTTGGAACCTGAGCTCCGGCATCAGAGTGCGCTCCTGGTCCCTGTGCAAGCGGAGGATGGTTTGCTTTTGCTCGCTTCTTGCGAGCACGGCGCGAACAATCCCTGCATTAACCCTGCCGAGGGGCCAGCGTTCGGGCACAGGGCTGTCATTGTTAGAGGATGTCAAAAGCACCGTGCCAGGCTTGGCTGGGGCAGGGAGCACGCGGACCTCTTGGAGCTGGCGCGGGGAAAAACCTGCTGCCTGCCGCGGACGTGACTTGGAAGCAAATCCCGGAGAGGCAGCAAAACCTTGGGGCATGCTGGGGAGCAGCGGGAGGGTTGCTCCTCACGGAGGTGATGGGTCTGGTTTCTCTCCCTAAAGGACCTGGAGGGTTGGTAGGGGGATGCAAGGGCAGCCTTGCTTCTTAATTACGAAGCTGCAGGGTTTATTAAATTCAGAAGTGCGCATTGCAGCCTGAGCTCACTTTTTGGCCATAAGTAATGTTTGGGTTTTAAAAAAAGAGAAAGCACTTGCAGGACCTGTTACTTTGGCTGATGGGAGCAGGTCCTCCAGTGGGCACATGCGTGTCCTGACAAGCCCCTTTCCTTCCACTGTAAAGCCTTGGCTTTCTAAATGAGGTGGAGAGACTTGCTCCCACCAGGTCAGATGGTCGCATCTGCTTTTCGTTTAATGCTCAAGTGATATCCCGGTTCCAGGAACACCGCAACTGTCCGCAGAGCCACGCTGAGCGATAATTTTTGAGGATATCTGTGGCATCTATCCCCTCCTATGGTCCTCATTGCAACCTGGGGTCCTTAATTTCTCCCAGTGGTCCTTGGAGTCAAATGGTTTCAGTGTATTTCTGCTCCCTTGGACTCGTAAAGAAAAGCGTGGGAGTATGGAGAGGGGTGTATTCTGACGGCTCACAGCAACAGGAGGACGAAGGAGCTCATGAAATGCCTTCGCTGCTCCAGGCGGTTTGCAGGTCCAGGAGACAGCCACGCTTCCCTGTGCATGTTGATGGTGTTTCCAGGGTAAAGTTGGGTTTTGATGGGTCAAAGAGCTGACCAGAAAACTTCCAACTCTCTTTCATCTCCTGTCCTTGGATTCACATTTTTTTCCTCTGCTAGGAATGTTGACGTTTTGGGTGAGTTGCATGTTTTTTGAAGAAATCACTGGTGTCCCACAAGCAACATCTACTGTCTTTAGTCCCATTTTTTGGTGGCAACCTAGCACTGTCTGTGGGCTGGCCAGTCTGCTGCTCCTCCATTACAAACCCCTTGGCCAGTACCCCCCTGCCGCCACCCACATGAAATATTTCTATTTTTAACCTGCTGATTTCATTTGGATTTGTGCAAGGGTTCATTTTCAGTGCCGAGAGGTAGTCATTCCCAGCTGGCGTATCGACGGGCTGCTGGGGAGCGTAACGCTCTCATTACCGATAGAAGAAAATGAATTTGCAGGTCCTAAGGCTAAATGTTCCTGCATGCTCCTGCGTGAATAGGTGCTCCTGCTCTGCCAGGACGAGGTGTTGCTTCAGACCCATCAGCAGGAGGGCGGTTGCACATTGCATCCCATCTCTTCACCGGTGACGGCTTGGCTGACGCACGCTGTCTGCATGTGCGGATGATGGATGCGAGAGCAACTTCGTAGCCTCAAACCTGTACATAGTAAAATACAAAGGCGGAAGGTGGCTGAGTCACTTATTTTTTTTTTAATCTCTCCTGTGCTTCTCATCATCTGGGTGCTTTTGCACAAATTGGAGGGACAGTAATGCATGTCTGGTTTGTAGTCCTGTTAAATGATGGGGGGATGCTGCAATAATAATAAATAATGTGAAAGCCCTTCCTTTTCACAGTTCTCTGCAGGCTCTGAAGTTGCTTCCTCTGCCCTCTCCTCCTGTCCTGCGGGAGGGTTGCCCCAGGGAGCGTCCCATCATTTTCAAGAGGGGAGATCGCTGCCACGAAGCAAAACCAGATGTTTTCTAGCTGACTCCAGAAAACACCCTTTCGACACAGCAAAGAAACGCGGCTGTGGTATGTAGTCGTTAGGCTGGGTTGCTCATCCTGTGCTGCAAACGAGCTCTGCAAAGCTCTCCCTTCCTTCTCCCTGGCTTGCTCCTGGGGGTAAATCCAGCAGCTGTCCGTATAAAGTGCTTTAGGTCATCTTTTAGGGGGAAGGCATTTGCATGGTGTGTGGCCTTGTTTGAACGACGCTGGCTGTTTCCTTAGGAACAGAAAAGGCTTTTTTGGAGTTGAACAATGGTGCATCCCTGGCTCGGTCAGTGGAAGAGCAAGGCAGGCGACATTTTACGGTCGCTGCTGCCGTTAGCTTTCCGGCGAGCTCGGTGAGGGCTTTGCAGGGTTCATTGCCAGTTGTGATGGTGGCCAGCAGCACGTTCTGCTCGGCGCTGCCAGCCTGATGGCATTGCCCAGCAAAGTGTTGGGGCTTAGGGCGGGAGCACGAGCCGTGTTATGTTGAGTCAGGGGGGTTGAATTTGGAGTAAGTCCGTGGATGGGGTCGGTTGGACCTCTTGGCTGCAGGTTGGCATCGGTGCAGACGTGGTTTTGGCAAGCCCCAGGGCTGGCTGGAGCATCCGTCGGTTTGCTCCGCGCAGTGGGAGAAGATGCTCGAGTTGTCCATCTAGAAGACACCTACACCAGGTAAAGGGTGGAGGAAGGGAGCATAAAGAGCAGGAATTTGAATAACCAATGTGGTGGTTGCACATGGAATTGAGACCAAAGTCTCCCAGGTCTCGCATACCTCCGGGAGTAAAAATAATCTGTTTGAGCTAGGGTCACGTCTTTCTGGGGGGCGTTAAAGCTTTAACTCCTGTGTTATTCCCTGCTGTCGTCTTCATTCGCATCCGTTCCCAGAGCAGCCGGGGGGGACGCTGGGTCCCTCGGCGCAAGGGCTACCGCAGCTATAATTAAACAAAGAGAAACTTTTTTATTTTTTTGTAACTGATCCAGCTTCCGGAAAATGGCAGCTAGCTGAAGGGAGGGAAACAAAACAAGCCTTCGCCCGGCCAGAAAAAGCGTCCTCACCTCTGTGGCATTTCCTTGCTTTCTCTCCCCCCCTCGCCAGCCTCCCTCCCCAGCCCCTCGCATCCTGGCTGCTGCATTGAAAACCTGCCATCAGATTAGCTGTGCCGGGTGGGGTTGCTCTCCGCAGGCATGAGAAGCGTTTCCCAGCTGGCAGTGTGCATGTAAACTGAGCCTTGGAAATTGCTCTTCTCTCTCCCCCAAGCACCGTGCCTCCCGCCCCAAAACTCTCCACCTTTTTTTTTATCCCCTTGCTCACAAAAAGCATCCGTAGGTTTTTGGTTTTGGTTTTTTTTTTTTTTTTTTTTTTTTTTTGCATGTGCCTGCACCTTTGGTGCAGATTGAGCTATTAAAGTCTCTAAGAAAGCACAGGGAATATTTCCTAATGCACGTGGCCTGGGAGGAACCAGTCTTTTGCAATTCATTGGGTTTGGAGTTAGGAAAAAAGTAGTTGGGGGGGGGTATGTCTCACTAAAGGAGAGGAGGAGATGTGCGGGTGCATCCTGCAAAAAGAGAGGAGGAGATGAGGGGGGCGCGTCCCACAGAAAGAGAGGAGGAGATGGGGGGGTGCGTCCTGCAGCTTGTCTTCCTGAGCACTGGCTCCTCCTTACCTATGGATGCTGTTGACTGCAGATTTACTGGAGCAGCCTCTGTATGAGTGGTACCTCTGTAGGCATTCATCCCATGGTTGCTTGGATGGAAGAGGACAAGTAGGTTTTTTGGGGAAAGGGGATGAATGCATTTGGTCCCCAGCAATGGGGTAGGTTGATTTTGGGGTGCTTTTGCTTTGGTTTGGGTTTTTTTTTTTTAATACCAGCTTCCTGGGATGCATCTCCTTTCCAGCACTTTGTGGCAGCCATCCTTGTCGGGGAGCAAAACAGCAGCAGCCACAACGCAAGCCTTCCTTTTGGCCTTCACAAGCGTTTTGCTTGGTTATCTCTGGACAAGGGCTGTGAACAAAGTATTTACTGTCCCTAGGAGATGGTGATTACCTCGTCAGCAAAACAGATAGCCTGTGCTGCTGGCTCTGACCTTGACCAGCTTATCATCCTAGGAGTTATGGGCAGTGTTGCTCGCTTCCTGGAGCTTATCACATCTGCTTTGCGCCGGACCGAGGGAAAGATGCTCTAGGTATGGGACATCAGGGTGGTGGGTCTCCTCCCGTGCATCCATCCGCTACAGCCTTGCCTTGCCTGGGTCTTCTCCAGCTCCACTGGGCACGTGGAGTCTGTCCTGCTCAGCCTGGAGGTGAAAAATAAATGAAGGTTTTTGGCGGGTTGGGGGTTTTGTTTTGGGGTTTTGGTTTTTTTTTTTTTTTTTTTTAAGCTGCTTGGAGTCAGCGAGCACTGCTGAGGAACAGGTCGGTGCCATCAGTAAGTGCTTCCAAGTAATTTTTTCCGTCTCTGCTGCTGCTCCCGAGGTGTGGCCCATGCTCCCTGGAGGGAGCTGGAGCCGCTCCGGAGTGGCGCGCCTGAAAGTTAATTGCTGCCGAAAAACGCTTTAATTAACTCAATTAGCCAGACGGTCCATCTGGACTCTTGCAGTGCTTGGTGAGATCCTGTGAAATAAGGTCTCAACTCCACACCGGTGATGGCGGGAGACACACAGACCCCGACTCATTTGAGTCCCTGGGGAACATGCTGTGGTCTCCAGTGCATCCCCATCCCCGCTCTTGGACCCCCAGGGAATAGGAGATGTTTTTCCAGGAGATGTGTAAAAAATGGCGTGTTGGCATTAAGCACAGATCCCAAATGCTTTTGGGTGAGCAGGGCTTACTTGTCTTTTTTTTATTTTGTTCCTCTGCCTCAATTTTTAGCACCTTACCCTGCAGTGGGACAGCCCTGCGGCTCCTAGGAGGTGCGACTGGCCAGAGCAGATGGTGCCTCTCCAGCTCCTGCTCTGCCTATTAATAGGAGCTATTAAAATGTTCACCAAATCCAGGATGCAGGACATGACCGGGCATGGAAACAGTGAGCAAAAAAAGCTTTAGCCCAGCACACTGTTTGAGCAGAGGAATGCAGGGCCCTGCAGAGGGGATTTGGGGAGGGCGAGCATTTAACCCCCTCCCTGCGATTGCTCCACAGCGGAGGTGACCTTTCCGTCCCGGCTTTACCTCCATGCATTGACCCCTGTTTTAAACCCTCACCTTGCAGGCATCCCGGGGGAAAGCTGCCTGCCATCCTGCTGCCAGTTTTCCTGCTACCTGGCCATGATGGGAAACCCCAGCATAGGCAGGCGGAGATGCATCCTTTAAGTAACAGGGAGGGATGTGTGTCCTGAAGGGTTTGGGTACAAGTGGATAATGCTGGGGGAAACTGAGGCACAGAGCATCAGCATTGCCTGGGTTCATGCAACCTGAGGGTTGAACCACGGTCTCTGCAGTCATGGTGCCCGTGCCTCCAAAAATGGGCTCTAAAATCACATCAAAAGTGCATTTGGGGTAGGGGGTGCGGGGGGAAAGGAGTAAATCACTGTGTCCAGATTGCCCTGCAGCTCAGCAGGTTGAAAGGAATAAAAAAATTGGCAGTTTGGCCTAATTTTTAAGGGATTGTGACTTGAAAGCGGTGATTCTAGTGCTGCATCAGATGGCCCTCACTCACTCGCAGGAAGGGGAGGTGGTTCCTGGCTTAAGGCTGCTTTGAGGCAATTCAGCTTGTTGAAGCAGGGTAGAGGGTAATTCCCTGCGGGGAGGCTGGCAGGCAGAGGTGATGCTGCTGGTTGCTGCTGGGATGTTTGTAGGCAAAGCATCTTCCTTTGGGCTGAGCATCCATTGCCTGGTGCTGAGGGATCCTGCCTGGGTGGCCTGGGGAGGTCTCAGCTCATCCCCAGGTCCCAAGCAGTGCAAAGGCAGAGGAGTCCGAGCATCAGCCTGATTTCTTTCTCCTTCTGTGGATAGGATATGTGGGAATCATTTGGACCCAGAGGTCTGAGCCTAAGCATTATAATTCCTACATAGCACTGCAAACATTTCTTTCTCCCTTTTGCCTTTAAGTATAAAATCCTCATCCCTCTTCCTGCACAAAAAAACATGAGTAATGTTAGAGAAATTTGGGATGAGGCCCAGGAAACGATCGGATATCCGGCTAAGCACATCTCTGACTTCTGAACTAAAAGCTCCCAAATGAATAAAGTGGCAGAAGAAGCAGCAGATTTTGAAGGATTATGTTTTATGTAGGTGCTCTGCTTTATCTTAAAACTTCAGTCTGCAAAACTTGGAAATGGCGCTTTTTTTTTATCACCTCAGTATATTTGCTTTATGCTGAAGTGCTAACACGTTGTTGGTTGTCCTGTTGAAAACAAAGCTGACAGTAGTAAGCACTAAATTAAAAATAATAATAATGCCAGCTGTCTTGTGAATGCACACAATGTGTTTTGGTTGATAGTCTTTATGTGGGCTCTGTGAGCTGTAAATGTTTACTGGGATCGTGCATGGAAAAAAAGCTGAATTCAGTGTAAATGTGGAGAGTTGGGAGACTAAAATGCCAGTGGATGTTGCCCTTAGTAATAATGGGTGGCCGTGGCTGTCTCTTTTGGTTTTCTTTTGTCCTTCTGGACAGTGCCAAAAAAGTTTCCGTTTCCTTCCTGTTGATTGGGTACTTAAGTCATTCTAAATATAAATCTGTCCTAGTGCATCAGCTGTGCCTGGGATTTCACTTCTTTCATGTGTCACTTCAAGCAAGTTTTAATTAAAAAAAAAGTCCATCTGCATTGGTTTGATATTTAGGCGTCCTTTTCCCATCAAGAGCGTGTCTAATTCTGGCCTGACCGTGGCCCTTTGACAGCAAAGTCCTGCAGGCTGTGTGTGGAAATCAGCTGGTTGTACTGGAGAGCATCCCTCGGCTCTTGGAAAGCTCTTGCTGCCTCCTCTGCTTCTCCTTGCAGAGCTGCCCCATCGCTGGTACCAAGATCTGCTGCACTGCTGGATGTGAGTAGCATTGAGATATGGAAGATCTTGGTCCTACAGGGAAGAAAATGTGGGGTGCTGCTGTGAAAGATGTTGAGAAAAGGAGGTGTTGTCTAGGCGAGTCGGTGAAGACAGCCGTGTACGGTGACAAGTTGGTTGTACCTGGAATTGTCTTTTCTGGCCAAGAGCCTGCTGCTTGTAGATCTCAACAAATGCTTTAGATATGGAGCCAAAATGAAAATACACACATCACCGTGGTTATCAAAGCAGCCTTGAAGCAGAGCTAGTGGTGGGATTGAAGTTGCTTTCCATAGAAATCAATAAATGGAGCAGGTTCTTTGCTGCACATGGCCAACATTCGGCTGACCCAAAGTGTCTTGAATACATGGGGCTTTTAAACCTGATTTTTAGTCCTTAATTTCTAAAATGAGGTGTTCTTCTAGAGACAGTGGACAAGCTTTGGGCTTTTCTGTATCCCCCTGCCTGGCTGTCATCAACGGCTTTGTCTTTTTTCCTTGTAATACGGGCACTTTTGTGTTAGCCTAAGACAGCCCCGTACCACGGCTGGTAACGCTTCACCCCTAATTCAAACTGCAGTAATCTGAAATGCAGCGGTGTAGTCTGTTATCTTTGAAATCTCAGTGGGAATGAATGGAGCAACTGGCTCTCAGGCTGAAACAGGGACGCTCTAAGGTTCCTCTGGGCCTCGTGTCTTGGGCTTGAGAAGCGAGGGTGGGTACATCTCCTTACAGCCTCGCCTGGGGCTGACTTGTTGGAGACAGCATAGAGGGAATAACTTGCCTTTTAGAAATATTTCCTCTGCAGTGGCTTAGAGTTGCCCATTTTTTAGGGGATGCCCTTGTGAAGATGCATCACTGTGGTTTGATGCACACACGGGAGGGTGTTTTGTGCCTGCAAGAAGTGCAAAGCAGAAAGTTGTAGAAACTGACTGTGCTCAACCACAAAAGCTCTGCTTTAAACAGGGGAAAAAAAAATCTTCCATTGCTTTTAAGATGACTTTCAGATGTCGTTTTAATTTTGCCTGTTGACTAGCACTCTAAAGACCATGTCCAAGATTCAACTATGCTTCGTCTGGCAATGAGAACAATTTTGAGCAAAGGTGAGATTTTGCCAGTTTTATGTAAATTACTATTTCTGTGCCCAAGCATCTTGCTAGAGAGGGGCATCTTTCTCCAAAATGCCTCACCCTTTTATTAAGGATTGTATCCTGGCGCAGAGAAGCAGCATGTCTTTGACATTGCACATGGTGGAGGCTGATGAGAATGGACTTGGGCTCTCATTTCATACCACATTAATTTTGAGAGCGTCCAGACAAGGGCCTTATGCGTTTTTAACTGACGTGCAACTAAACAGTTCAAAGTGCGTAACTTTGTTTGTAGATAAACCCTTCCAATAAACGCTCGGGTCTTAAAATGATGAAATCGGTTTCTTATCAGCCATCTGACCCATGATGATGGGATTGAGCGGCTTTTAACCTGGTGAGACCGAAACAACAAACTCTGAAGTACAGACAGATGGGGTGGGTGGTGTTATTTTGGGTTTTTCCCTTCATGGCACTGTTGATGTTACGGAAAGTGCTTGAAGCCACTGCTTGGATTATATCTGGCATCCCTCACCCCCAGGTTGCGTTCCCCTCTAGTTAATTTGCAGGTTGCACGAAGCCTCTGTGCAGTTTGATGGGCTTTAATTTCAGGGGTAACTAATTAAACAAGCAGGCGTGGTGTTTGCTCTTGTATTGCATAAACACTGGCTTGTTTTGCTTTATTTCAAACATCCTCCTGGCTGGCAGAGGTGGGTGCCTGCACCTGGAAAGCTAATTCCTACCTGTGGACAAGCCCTAATCTAAATTAAGGCAAGGACTTTGCTACCGAAAACTGCCTGAAATGAGCCACGAGGTCTTTTGTGCCGATGTAGTGAGTCTGGTGTTAAAAGCATGCTCTGAATTGAAGCGGTAACACTTTCTGGGATGAGTCTGCAACTCTCTGGATTTGCAGGTGAGACCAAATTGGAAGACCGGGGCTTTTTGCAGCAAGTCCTAATCCACACTCCGGGCTGGAGCAGACATATGTCCTCTCGTCCACTTCTTGTTGCGCACCTCCTGAATGGCATCATCACCTGGGGGTTTGCTCTCCAGGTATTGTGATGCTCCCAACAAGCTTGCCTTGCCCTCTTCCCAGCATGGGTTCGTGGACCAGAGATTTGGTCAAGCATGGAGCATCCCATGGAGCCAGCAACCTGCAATCCAGTTTAATCCTGCATTTTGCTTTCCTATAAGAAGACCATCAGCTCCAGCAAATGTTTAAGCTCCTTAAACCCAGGTATTGTGGGGAATCTGGTTTGGAAATGTTTACCAAGGACGAGTGCTTAAAAAAAACGCTGGTTTGAGGAAATTCACTGCAGTGTGCTGATTGCATTTGTTTCTGCCTAACTCAGGCTCGTGATGGTTTTTGGATCCTGTCAGCATTTTCAGCATAGCTGAAGGTGTCGTGTAATCCACCAATAGATCAGTACCTGGACTAATCCCCAAGGTGTGTAAGAACATTAAACCAAGGGTGAGCTTTTGCACAAGCACATTGCTTGGATGAGTTCTTCAGTTTGACAATCCAAAGAGGTTTTATTCATTAGTGAGAGAATCTGGCTGCTAGGTCGTGGCTGCTCGGTGTCCGTGAGCGTGCTTAGGCAGTGAGCTGGGAACAAAGCCTTTTTTTTTTTTTTTTTTTTCTTCCCTAAAATGGACCTCCTGACCGAGGTCAGGAGCAAGTCCAGCTGACCTGGGGGCTGCAGCCATGTCCTCACTGCCTGCTTACAAAGTCACCTTTTGGGTGACTCGTGGGTGGCTGCTGCGTGCCCATCCTGCCTGTGGCATCTGCGTCTTGAATGCACCACCCTCTTTTTAAGTGATGAGCAGGTCAGGTAAGTCCAGAGGACCAAGCAGGACTGATTTTTTTTTTCAGTCTTTGATGTTCTTTGCATGAGGAAGTGGTCAGTGTGGGGAAGATATGTCTTGGTTGAGTACTTGGGCAGGGAGAGCTGCATGGACTTGGCTATGTGTTGGTCTACGGGAGAGCTGGAGCTAGCTCATCTCTGGAGCTTTTTGTTGTCCTCTCTGTGTGTCACTGCATCAGTTACGGTGCCAGCCTCCCCAGCCAGCAGCCTGAGTGACTTTCCCGTGCCTGCCCTTCTCTGGTCGCGCTGGTGGGACTGGTTTCCCAACATTGCAGCGGAGAACAAGGAGAGCACGTGGCTCTGCGTATTGCACCAGCAATTCAGCTGAGAACAGCTACTTCTTTGCATCAGACAAAGACAAAATTAGTGAAGGGTGATGGAGACAGGGATCTAAAGTGTTGATGCAGTTAAAGCTCTGTCATCATCTCCACTTGGGGAAGCACAGCTTTTCCGGGACTCGGTCACTTCAGCTCTTGGAAGTCCAAATTAACATCCAAATTACCTAAGTAAGGAGATACTGCTGGGACTGTCATCCTGAGGGGTAGCATGATAGTGAGTTTCTCCAAGATTTTCTCAATGAAAGCCTTTTACTGTGCTTCAGGTTTTCATTGCCCTGGTTAATTTGGTGTCTTGAGATGGGGAGGAGGGGTTTGTGTGCCCCCCCTCAGGTGCACCAGGTGTTAATGAGGTGGTTCTGGCAGCACCTGTGGAGGCAGGAAAACTTTTCCCCTCCTTCTGTTTTCCGTGGTTGCCCTTAGTTTGCTCTTTGTGGATGTTGACCTGAGGTCTCATGGCTTCTCTTCCACCACAGCATCATACAGGGAGCAGTCTGCATGCCTTTTCCTGGTGGTGATCCTAGGTAGGGCTCCAGCACAGTGTTCTTACCATTCCTCCATCATCTGAAAAGATGCCACCAGCAGGCAGAGCAGGTGCTGGCAACAGCCAAAGAGCTTTGTCCAGCATCCCTGCTCCGGAGCAGCTCATGCAGACATCTGTGCCAGGGTGCAGACATGCCCTTAGGTTAACCTGCTGATTAGTCTGCAGTGCTTAAAAAAGGAGATATTTTCTTCCTCTTCCAAGGCAGAGGATGATGACTATGAGCCATGGGCGGGATGTCTGTTGTCAGACAAGAACGTTTTTTTTTTCTTTAAAAGTGTCTCTCTGTGGCCAACAGCTGGATTGTGGCTCTGGAAATCTGGGTTTCATTTCTCCTCCGCCACCGACTGCCTGCGTGAGCTTGTGCTGTTGCCCGATCCAGCTCAAATCTGAGTTCCCCTGGTTTGAAAGGCACTCCGTCCTTGCTTTTGGCCATAAGCATCCCTCAGGAGCAGTCTTGCTTTGGCCACTGGCTGAGCTCTTGGGCTCGCAAAGGACTTTGGAGGGGCTGCAAGGGCTTGGATGAAGAAGGTGCTCTCCTGGGTTCCCTTCCAACTGTTTTAAACTTGAGTTTGCGGCATTTACGTTTAACCCCTGGGAGCTCAGTGCTGGATGTGATTTGGGGTTTTCATGTTTTTGTTGGTCTCTATGGGGACTTGGCTGGAACAAACTCCTTGCTCTGGCAGAGGAAGGTCCGTCTGCAGCTCCCTGTTAAAAGAACAGAACACCTTTGGGACTGCCCCACCTGAATTAGGAAGTGTTTTTTCCTCTTGGAAGAACATTGAGCAGATGGTAGGGAGAGGGTGGATCAAGATTGAACTCCGCCTTTTCTGATATGAGGGCTAGTGGACAACAGATGGAGCTGGTGAGAGCCTGTTCCTGATGGAGGTGGGTTTTCCATTGCCCAGGCAGCAGACCTGTGGAGTTCCTTGTGGAAGGACATTGTGGAGGCAAAATGTGTATGTGGGTTCAAGGAAAGACTGACCCAGTCCTCCCCTGGGCAAGAGGTCCAGCTGAAGTTGCAAAATGGGCAGAGTGTCTCTGTTGAGGTCTCTGTTGAGGTGTTCTCCTTTGGTTGCGTTGCTTCACCATGAGATGTTTGTGCAGACACTACCTTCTTTTATTAATTTTGTAGCATGGAGAAGTCTGTTTTTGGCAGCATTGGCTGCACCGAGGACTGTGCCACTGGAGTCATCCCTCTGTTGGGGATGCCAGAGGGGGTGACTGGTCTTGCAGCCCATGGTAGCCTTGAAACAGTGGAAGCAAATACAACTTTATTTACTTCCCTGCTATGTTATCAGGACTCGCGTGCGTGTAATGGTTTTATTCCTGGGAAGCATTGCTGTCAGGTAGTAGGACCTGGGCTGTCAGCCCAAGAGTACCCGTTTTATGGCCCTATAAACCTCATGAGGGCTCCTGCTGTGTATAGTGCTGCCGGCACCTTCCTATGCTTGGCAGGCTTTTTAAACCTTTGCCACACTGGTGCCATTTTCAGTGATTTTTGGGAGGGCTTTGAAGTTGCTGTGGATGCTTGAGGGTTGTACCTGCATCTCTGGAAACCTCCTGTGCCCTGGCAGTCAGCACATCTGTGCTGCTCTCTGCTTGATGCCAAGACCACCAGCTTTCCTTGCCACGAGCAGCTCTCAGGCCGTACCCAACCCAGTCTCGCTGGCTTCTGCAGTTCTTTCTCCTGACTTGGTGGCTGATTGTATGGGAAAAACCAGGGGGTGGGTGCTGGGCTGGAGCCTGTGCTTGGCAGCAGCAGGAAGTCCTGCAGGGAAAGCTCTCTTCCCCTTCCCTCCTGTTCCACCCCCTGCCAAAGACACCTAATCTGTATTTGAGTCACTTGAAAGTTGGCGCTGGAGAAGGATATCCAGAGGGACTCGTGCTCCAAAGTCATTGCTATAAAAGGAAACTTTCCCATCCTTCCTGCTTTGCTTGCCAAGGGTGACATCCCCATCAGGGAGGCTGTAACAGACACCAGGTGCCAGCAGACACCGGCAACACAGGCTTAGCCATAGTTACTTTTTTTTTTCTTTTTTCTCCTTTCTACCTCTGCCTCATCAAACCTGCTGTGTTTGGCTTGCCCTCGCCTGGCAGCAGGCTCAGCCGGCAGGAGCTGAGCCAAGCTTAAAGCTTGCAGGTAGGATTTTTCCATGGGGCTTGGCAGGGGCTGCAGGGGATGGCGTAGCATGGGGCTCTGCTCTCCAGCCGGCTCTGCTGCCATTGCGATGCCTGAGCAGAGATGCTGGGTGCGAGCATCCCCGCTGCTTGCCATGCGCAGTGGGGATTGGATCCAAAGCAAATCCCTGGGAGATGAGGGTGCTGCAGGAGGGATGGGAGGTCCTGGTATTTTTGCAAGTCCCTTCTCATTTGCTGGAAAAGGGACAAAATGGCATGTCTTCTGTTCTGGCACACTGGCAGCTCCCAGGCTTGTTTGGGACGTACGTGAGTTCATGCTAACGTGTTCTGTGTGGTACAAAGAGCTTGTATTTTGTGTTGTCTTAAGGGGTGGTTTACCTTTGTTTTTTTCTTTTTTTTTTGAAGATGAAATCATTGGCTTTGCAAATACAAGTCGCAGAGTAGTAGGAGGAGATAAGAGAAAGGCGACAAGGTCAGGAATCATTAGTATATGTGGCATTGCTGGCATCGAATGTGCAAAATGCCTGGCCCAAGCTTCTGGAGGGAAAAAAACAATAGTAGCCAGCTCTTCCCCACCCATCTTCACCAGCAAGTCTCAAACTGCCTTACCAAAGAGGTCAGGATCAGAGAGGGCGAGATGCTTTGTCTCCAGGACAAAGGAGAGGGAGGAGGAATTGTTCCATTCTCTCTCCTAACCAAAACCTGTTGTTCCCTGCTGGCACCTGCTACCACCAGAAGTTTGGAGACCCTTGGAGGCGTCCCATGGCCAGAAGACATCTCTCTGCGATGCAGAGCATCTCCATGGTGTCCTGCAGTGGTTTGGCTGGGCAGACCGGTGGATGCAGCAGATGCCAGGCAGGAGGTCGCTTGGATGGGGTTGCACAAGTCAGGTGGTCTTTCCCAGCACTGCACGTGCCCTGAGAGGACCTCGGGCCATGCCGTCCTCACGATTGCTTGCAGCGAGTGATGGATACACTATGTGGCCACTCATGGAAGTGGGGAGTCAGCCGTGAGCCCATCCGTCTGGGACTGACCTCAGAGGTGAGCTGCAAGAACATCAGCCTGTCTGCCTTGCCAACACGGGTGGCAAGAAGCCACTGGCAATTTCAAAAGCTGTCCCAGTATTGTAGGAGGTTGCAGAGGGTCTGGTTGAGTCTGTGCTGATGTTACCAGTTTAGAGGATGTTGTGTTTTTCACATGTGCTGGACGATCTGTTAATACAAGCGAGGAAAAAGCAGGCAAATCCCTAGACGGTCAGATCATTTTGTGGTGGGTGGAAGTGTGTTGAGCAACTTAAGCCCAATGGCCAAGGTTGTGTTGTAGCATAGTCATGAGGAAGCTCTTGAAGGTGAAGAATCTGCAGGGCAAAACCAAGTTCCTAAATTACTGTTTGCTAAAATTTGGCAATTTTAGCAAAAAAAAGGCGAAAATGGCCTCTTTTGGAGGCCATTGCACATTGCCATGACAGAATCCGGTTTGTGCTGGTGCTCCCACGCACATCTTTTGGCAGTCCCTGAGCAGGCAGTCACCAGCACCTTCAGGGCTGGGGTGTCCCCTGTGCCTGTCCCCTGGGCTTCCAGGAGGATTCTCTTTTGCAACTGCTTCTGCACTCTTGAATCAGTTAAGGTTTTGTGACTGTGATAAAAGCAACATTTTCAGTAAATTCATTGTGTAGGATGAATGTGCTCTGTGGGTAGCACTGTGGCTCTGGGAAATGAATTTCTAGCTACAAAAAGTTAAATTCACTTGTATTTAAGCAAAGCTGACTGTTTTTAAAAGAAACCTCCAAAAACACTTCTGTGTTTGTAGGAGAGCTGGAGGAGCTTGACTTTGGAGAAGAAAAAAGCAAATTAAAAGCTATTAGCAACAAGTGCCTGGAGTTGGTCTTGGCTTTGATGTGGGAAGAGGATGATGAGTGATTGATTAGAAGCTCTTCCTTCTCTTCCCACCTTTCAGTTTGTGGCCAAGGGTAGGTGGAAGGTTTCCCCTGAACTTGTACCACGGGCATAGGGCTTGAGGGGCTTTTTACATGTTACCCAGGGAGAACAGGCATGGGAGTTATTGCAAGATTGGCCCATCTTGTGTCACGGTGGCTCCTGTTCCTGATGCTTCCCATGGACATGTGTGTGCCATGATGGGATGGACCCTGAAGCTCCCTGGCTTGGTGGAGCTCCCAGGGAGGGCTGGGAGCTGCAGGATGGGCAGAGACATACACCAGTCCTCCCCACCTCCCTTTGCTGCTGGCAGGTACTGTGTACTGCCCTAGCTTTGGCTGCACTTGGACAGACCTGGCCCCATCTCCAGCCCCGATGGTGCTTGGTACCACCCAGCCCTCCTGGGTCTTATCAGCCCAAATTCTTGGCAGTCAGGAGTTTTCCATCACTGAGGCTTTTGGAGGGCTCCTCTCCCACCTGTGCTGGGCTGCAGTCAGTGCTTGTTGGAGGAGACCTCCCCTTGGCCAGCAGCAGATCCTGCTTCCTGCCCTCGGGGTTTGCACTTTCAGGTATTCTTGTGTTTTTACTGCATTTCTTTGCTCGTGGACGCAGGGCTTAACGCTGCCAGTGAGTATTTTTCCTGGGATTACTTTTCTCTGCTAACCCCGTTCAGCATGGCCAGCTGCCCGTGCTGTCTTTGATTTATAGCTCAGTGTCTGCGCAGAGGTGGGTCTGTACCATAATCCCATCAGGACCAGCTTGGCATGATGGATGGAGCTGGGAGCGTTGGGAAGGACAGGGCTCTGCTGCTGGCCCCGCTGTGCCACCATCAGCCTGTGCCGGCGGGTCTCAGGAAGCTCCCCTGGGTCTGCGGGGCCAAGCTGGGAAAGCCTGTGGTTGGGTTTCCACGCTAAGCCATACCCGTCAAGTTTGCAGAAGTTATTTTTAACCTTTTCTGTGCCACTGCACGCCGGGAAATGCTGCTGTTAGAAAGCCGAATGCTGTGCGTTCAAATGCTGCAGGCAAGAGACCTTTGGGTTTGGTTTTTTTAATAGGTTTTAATAAGTTTTTTTAAGTAGGTGCTACACCGTCACCAGCCCTAGTCCCTCCCCAAACCTGCTGCTGCTCCATGCCTGGTGGAGAGGAGACCCAGGAGCAGGTAGAGCACTGATTCAAGATCCTGGAGATCCTCGCTGCTCCCCAGCTTGCTCATGACAGTGTTTCTACACCTTGAGAAGTAGCCAGCCTCTGTGCAGAGAGGAGCGTGGCTAGTTCTGTGTGTTCCATCTGTCCCTCACCAGAAACCTTATTCACAGCCCCAGCTAATGCAAAGTTAAATCAATCCATGCTCTGCAAGTCCTTGTTGAAGACAGCTCTGCTGTTCCCCTGACGGGTGACTCACAGGATGGGTGTCCCGTGATGTCCCCGCTGAGCAGAAGCCCAGCAGATGGGGAGGGGAGGTGACACGGCCGCTGTGTCACCCCACATGATGCCAGCGTAGGAGCAAGGGGCATCCGGAGAGAAGCCCTGCATCCCCCCACTGTGCCGGTGACCAGCACCGTCCCTGCTGTTTCCGTGCCCCAGGAAGCCGGTGAGGATTCACGGGGTGCCAGCCAGCAGCTGTGGGAATGTGCTTGTCGGGGCTTCCCTAAAGCTTTGCCCAGTCCTCAGCAAAGCCTGTTTAGGATTTTGGAAGGAATAGTGACATGGCTGGTACCGCAGGGTGTAACCACTGTGGAGCCCTGACCCAGGTAGCTGCTGCCTGCAAAGCTGCCTGTTGGATTTGTTGGGGTGAGGGAAGCATGCAGCAGGTCCTCCTGGCTTGCAGGGTTGGATTTTACCCTGCAGCATTGCCTTTCCCTCGTGGGAGGAAAAAATGGTGTGAAAAGCAGGTGCAGGTGCCTTTGAGCTGGTTGCATGATGAGATGCCATTGCCTTTCTCGCTCATGTGAGATGAGCTCTGGTTGCTTACCAGTTTCCTTCCCCCCCCTCCCCATTCATTCTGGATGCTGTTTATGGCTTTGGCTAAACAGATGGGGCTGGGTTTTTCCTAGTCTATATTTAATCCTAGTCTGTATTTAAAGTGCTTTCAGAGGAGCTTGCAGACCATTGTCTCAGCCACGGCTGCAGAAGTAATTTCTAAACAAATCTTGCCCTGTCCACCCTTGTTTCCCCCCACCCTGCTCCCGACTGTCCCCTTTTATTCTCACATAGCCCAAGTTTGAAGGCTTGCTGGTTATCTGTCCTGCCTCTGCATTTAGAAACACCTCGGGTCTGTCCCCTGGGACCGTCAGCTCCAAAACACGGCTCCAACCCCCAGTCCAGCTGTAGGGGGCATGCACCCCCATCCTTTCGTGTGTGTGAGAGCATTGCTACCTCCAGAATGGACTGAGACGCAGCCAAGATTCTGCTTTTGGGAGAGGAAATATCTTTTCATAATCACTCACTGTAATGTATGTTCTTGCTGCCTTTCGAGACTGTAGGGTGCATGTAGGGGGGATTTTTCCAGCTGTTTTTCCACACAGTCACATCTGTCCAGACCTTTAGCATAAAGCTTCCCATATAGTTACATAAATACAGGACGGGGGAGCATGCCTGCAAATGTCAGGCACTGCGAGGCACGTGGATACATCAGTGAGAGTTGTCAGTGCACAGCTGTAATGGTAGACATAAAAAGTTATTTGGCACTGGACTACCAGGCAGGTGTTTAAAAATATATTCGTGGCTTGCACTTTGATTCATGGGAGAAATCACCTACCTGTCCCTGGTTTCTTTCTTGCTTCCTTCAGTGCTTACCAAGCAGGGGTGACCTTTGGGGTGTCAAAATGGTTTTGTTTTTTTAACAGGATTGTGTGCAACCATCACTTAAAATGAGTGAAAACTTTGCCACTTGAGCTATTTCTGCGATGACGACGCTGTGCACCTCGTGCTGGATTTTTTTTTTTGCCTGTGTAGCTGTGGAAGATTTGAACCCTCCAGCTAGGGAGAAGAAAAAAAACCTAGCTAGTGTCTGCAGGGTCTCTTCAGGGGGAGGCAATAAGTGTTTAGGATCTTTGCATGCCAGCTGGAAAATGTTCAGTCCCAAACAGTGCCTCGCATTAATGAGAAACAGCACCCTGTCCGCCGTGGTGGTGCTTTGCAAAGGGGTGAGCTGAATGGGTGATGAACCGTGCTAGCTAACGAGAGCGTCTTTCCTCCCTTCCTCCCTTCCCACTGACTGCTTATTGCTTTTTTCTTGCCGCTGACAGCAGCTCCAAATCCCCTGTCTTACCTGGCCTGGCTCTGATAAGCACAGTCTTGACTCAAAGCCTGGTTTCTCTGTATTTAATGCCTGCCAAGCCCTCTCCCCTTGGAGTGCTCCCAGGAGGACCCGAAGCAATGCTCTTCTCAAAGGGAAAAGTGTTTGCACATAAGTTTTCCCTTCCCTTTTCTGACTGGAGCCCGGTGCATCCCTTCCAGCTAACCGCATTCCCGGCATACCGGCCCCGGGGATGGCTTGGGAAGCATTTCAAGCAGGCTGGAGTATCTCCTGCTCAGGCTCTCCCCTGCAAATTTCCTCTTGCTGCATTCCAGAAAAGGGCACCGAATTCTTCAGGGCATGCTGCTGCTCCTCCTCGCTGTGCTGGTGGAGAGACCTGCTGGTTTAATAACAGCTGGCTGCAGCCAAAGCAATCGGCCCTTGTCTTCATGTTTCCATCAGCTCCATATTCCCGCCTAAGGAATTCGAGTTTGGGGGTTGTTTTCTGCTTGATCTGATTTTTCAAGCAGAGGGAGGAAAAAAAAATTGCATGGGAGGGGGAGAAAGGAAAAACAGTGTTAGGAGTGGATGAAAAGCCCTTTGGGTGCTAGACTAAAGCAAGGGATTTGGATAGACTTTTAATTGCACAGGACTTTATTTTTAAGAGCTGCTGGCACCTTGTAACCAGGCTGGAGTTTTGTGGCAGGTTTGTAGGGAGCAGGATGTAGGGATGCTGGATGGCAGGATTTACCAGGATGATGCCAGGTATGTCAGACCGCATACCTGCTCCTTGGTGCACACCTGGAGGAGCAAAGCACGGCTCAGGCTCTGTGCTCCAGCCTTGCCTTCAGCTAGCAGAGAGGCACCAGGCTTGCCTGCTTGTCCACATGCTCCTGGCCTTTCTGGCCACCCTCCGAGCCCCAGAGGACACGGGTGACACCAGAGGAGGTCTTACCAGCGCTTGCATCAGTCATGGCGTTGGTTGAAATGCCAGCATGTTCTGCAGGCAGTGGGAAATGGGTTAATTTTCCTCTCAGCTCTGGCATGCTGATGCAGCTGCTCTTCCACAGGGTTTCTGGAAGTGGTTTTGCAAGCGTTTCTGGGAAGAAAAAAAAAAAAAAAAAAAGATAAAAAGCCACTTTATATTTATTTTTCCTCAAGTGAAGCAGGGCAGTCAGTGCAAAAGGGATATCTCTCTGCCTGGTCCCTGCCTGGTTAGCTGAGTGAAGGGGAGGGATGCAGGGAGCAAGCAGGAGGAGCTGGTCCCCATCCCAGGAGATCCCAGTGCTGCGGCGGGAGAGAGTGATGACCTGGTTGAACATGCAAAAAGCCCAGTCCTGTGCGCCCTCCACGCTCGCTAACCACTGCCCTGGGCTCCCACAGCATCTGAGCGCTTGATGGTTTTATAAATGCATTACAGCAACATGCAAATGCCCTGAAAGCTCTTATGAAATGGGGAGAAGGACCAATTTATGAGCCCGGGAGCAAAATATCCCCAAATAAAATCTTAAAGGCAAGAGTGGTGGTGGCCAGCAGTAGCATCGTGCAAGACCAGGCTGCCCTTGCTACCCAAAGCCCTCGGTGATTTGTCAGCAGTGCCACGTAAGCACCCAGGTTGTCTTTCATGATGCTTTACGGAGAACATGAGGATGTTCTCTTGTATCGGCACCGCAGGGTTGGTGCGTGCCTGGGGAGAACATCGTCGTCGTCTGGGTGGCATGGTGGGACCTGGAGCCTTTGCTAATGTGCTGGGGTTTGTTTCTCTCCCCCAGGCTGCTTTCCCAAGGTGACGCCAGGGTCCTCGTAGCCGGCTCTGATCGTAGAAAGGCCATGGCCGCCTAGCGCTCACCAGGACCACGGGGGTCAGCAGGCTGGAGATGGCGGCGCAGAGGATCCGGGCGGCCAACTCGGGCGGCCTGCCGCGGTGCAAGTCAGAAGGGACGCTTATCGACCTCAGCGAGGGCTTTGCCGAAACCAGCCTCTGCGACGTCAAAGGTGTGGAAGGACAGCTGGGGACCCCATGGGATGGGTGGGGACGATGCCCCCTCCTCAGGGTGCATCCTCTCACCCCTGGGGTCCAGGACGGGGTTGGTTAATCATTAGCAGATGGCAGCTGATGGGGAAGAGCAGCAAGTGCTGATGAGCGCATCCATGGGTACAAGTGTGGGCACGGACCTGACACCAAGAGATCCAGCAGCCAAGAGAGGTGACAGCAACAAGGCAGTTGCAAGGGTTTGTTTGCCCCTTCCCCGGAGCTGGGAGCTTGCAGGTTGCTTGAATAATCCTTTTTCTTCTTTTTATTGCTTTTTCTTCAGCTGCATTTACCTTACCCAGCATAAAAGCCATGTTCAGGTGAGAGGGGAATTAACTGTTCCCCTGGCAGAAACAGATCCAAAGAAATAACTCCGGGTGGAAGTTAGCATGCGCAGAGGGCCTTTAAAAATAAACATGCACAAAAGCGATTGCTTTTGCAGGTGTAGCAAGAAGAGACCCAAACATCAAAAGCTCTCACTGCAAATTAGATTGTTTTTAATGCGAAAATAGGAATTACTCATATTCTTCAAGGGTTTTGCTGGTTTCAGCACATCCACGTTAACCCTGCTGCCGCGCCAGCTGCATGCCCAGCTGGGGGGCACATGGGGATGGCCACTTGGCCGTCTGATCCGAAGAGATGGGGAGACCAAAAATGCCCCATCCTGCAGCTCTGGCTGCCATGCCAAGTTAATGGTGGCTTCCTACCAGGGTGGCAAAATAGTTTCAATACAGAGTTTATATATAGTTTTACGCTGAATAAATGTCTTCACGACTTTGCCTATGTGCTGGTGGAAGAAGTGGGTTAACGATGAGTTGTTTAGGATGTGTACAAACTTTTCTCTTCTTAATATTTGATCCCTAGCATATACTTAAAGACTTTTCCTGCTTATCTGTATCTTCCTTTGCCTTGTAGTTTTTGTGTCCAAGAAGTGCTTCCAGCCTGCAACTAGTGACCACAGGGATGCACAGTCTGATCTGCCATCCCTTCGTCTCCAGGATTTTAGGGGCTTCCTGTGTTTCTTAAATCCCCCTTTTCCCTCCAGAGAGCTCACGAGCCTATTGAAGCAGGTTCTCTTGGAGCTCTG
Source organism: Pandion haliaetus (assembly GCA_013401275.1). NCBI lineage: Eukaryota > Metazoa > Chordata > Aves > Accipitriformes > Pandionidae > Pandion > Pandion haliaetus. Next base: position 52,921 of record VYZV01025265.1, read on the forward strand.
TATTGGTGAAAATCCAGCTCACCTTGTTTTCTGAGGTCTGTCTAGCGAAATAACACACATTTGAACGTTGATGTAACATCATCTGCAGCTTGTTTCTACTGCTTTTTACAGAAATAGGTCCTAAAAGTGAGAGCAAAACCAATAAATACAGTGACAGTGTAAGTATCTATAGGCTTGACCCAGCTGTCTTGCTTGTAATTGGGATCCTCTGGCAAGATGACTTTCAGCTGGCACTGCTGAAAGGGACATCAGAGACGCTGCTAGGACCATGACAGCACTGCAGGAGGGTGATGCTGTGCTGCTTTCTGAGGGTTAAAACTACATGACCTTCTTTAGAGATGGTGTTAATTTTTGTTGGGGAGCTTTGAAATATAGGTGCTGTGTAGAAGAATGAGATGCTGGTTTTTTTGGCTGGTGCGATGTGAAAAAGTAGGAGTATGACATGCCCTTAGATGTTTCTTACACTGAAACATGTTTCACTTGTACAGGAGAAGGGTTATGGCAGAGTGGGAGCACTTTTAGGCTGTGCTGAAAGTTATCTTGCGTTTACGTTACCTTGGGTTATCACATCATCTCTTTGAAGAGGAGGCATTCACCAGCAGCAGCACAGATAACTATTTGCATGGAGAGTGCAATGGCAGTGCTAAAGAGCTGGTGGCCAAAGACCTTGAGATACCACTGAGCAGATTGGTAGGATAATGGCTCTTCCCATGTAGCAATCATTGAGAACCCTCCAATGATTAACTTCTGTTATTTTAAACGTGAACATTTAAGGGAGTGCCTGCCATTCTAGCATGTGCCCATAGGAGCTTAGATCCCAACACACCAGGTGAAAAGGAGGGCCAATAAGAAGCGACTCCCACTCCCTCAAAACTCCATCCAACACATCTTCTTTTGCATTGTTCATCAGGGAGTTTAGCAAGGCTTTGGGATGCTGGCGTCTCTTACGGGAGCAGCTGCAGGGGGCCCTACATCGAGGGGGAGGCTTGTTGCTAAGGCGCTTGACTGTATGGGGAAGATAAGTTGCTGCTTCTCCTTTTCTCTGCTCCCGTTGCTCTTCCCAGCTGCGTCAGTGCCCATCCCTTTAGATCATGAACCCTTTGGGGAAGAGGAACGTGAATGTATCAAAAGTAGCACAGGGAGAAGTTTTGTTAAGAATTTTAGGGGGGAAAAAACCATATCTCCAGGTTTGAGAGGTTGTAAGACTACCTTACTTCACTGCTTAAAGTAGCATAGATTGCTGACCTGAAACAAATGATTGCAAGTAAGTTGTGACTCTCTTGTGGATTTCTTACAGTGCTGTTTTCTTCTTGGCTTCGCAGTGCCTTCTCCTAGTGCCTTGCTGGTTGACAATCCCACGTCCTTCGGAAATGCGAAGGAAGTAATAGCAATCAAAGATTACTGTCCAACTAATTTCACCACTTTGAAGTTCTCCAAGGGGGACCACCTTTATGTCTTAGACACGTCAGGAGGTGAGTGGTGGTATGCTCATAACACCACGGAAATGGGTTACATCCCCTCCTCCTACGTCCAGCCAGTAAACTACCGCAATTCTTCCTTAACGGACAGCGGGATGATAGACAATCTACTGGAGAGCCCTGATGAGGGGGTCAAGGAGTTAGACCTACTTGGAGAATGGACTGATGTGAAAAGAAACTCTGCAAAAACCTACAATAACAACCCGTTCTTGAACGGAGTCCAGACAAACCCGTTTCTGAATGGGAATTTACAAACACTGCCCAGCTCAGACAAAGAGTCCAACTCCAACGTCGCCATTGACTTGCTGCTCTTTGACACGGGAGCTCCTACTTCAGCTGTTTCCAGTTCGGCTGCTAATAGCAGCCTGGGTAACATTTTTGATGAGTTTCCATCCACAAACAGGCTGGATCTGGAACAGCCTGTGAAAAGAGACAATCCCTTCTTCAGAAGTAAACGCTCCTACAGTTTGTCTGAACTGTCTGTTCTTCAGGCCAAGTCAGACGCTCCAGCATCGGGTTTCTTCAGCGGTTTGAAGTCTCCCACCCCTGAGCAGTTCCAGAGCCGGGAAGATTTTAGGACAGCGTGGCTGAACCACAGGAAGCTGGCTCGGTCTTGCCATGACTTGGATTTGCTTGGTCAGAATCCTGGCTGGGGTCAGACACAACCGGTGGAGACCAACATTGTCTGCAAGCTGGATAGCTCTGGTGGAGCCGTTCAGCTTCCAGACACCAACATCAGCATCCATGTGCCAGAGGGCCACGTGTGCCCTGGGGAGACACAGCAGATCTCCATGAAAGCAATGCTGGATCCACCGCTGGAGCTGAACAGTGACAAGTGCAGCACCATCAGCCCGGTCCTGCAGATCAAACTCAGCAATATGGAGGTGAAAACCTTCATCATTCTGGAGATGAAGGTGTCAGCAGAGGTCAAGAATGACATCATGAGCAAGAGTTTGGTAGGACTGCAGTGCCTGCGGAGCGACATGAAAGAGGGGCCGTACATGCCAATGCAGCTGAGCTACTCATACGGGGACACGATCCAGGTGCAGCTGGAGAACCTGGAGCCTTGCATGTACATTGCGGCTGTAGCCCAGGGGCAGAACATCCTCTACCCTTACACCGTTTGGGATTACATCAGCAAGAAGATCACGGTTGGTGTCTATGGCCCAAAACACATTCACCCTTCCTTTAAAACCGTTGTGGCCATGTTCGGGCACGAATGTGCCCCCAAGACTCTCCTGGTGAACGAGGTCACAAGACAGTCCCACAGCCCGGCTCCCGTTGCCCTCCAGCTCTGGGGTAAGCATCAGTTTGCTCTGTCCCGGCCTCAGGACCTCAAGCTCTGCATGTTCTCCAACATGACCAACTACGAGGTGAAAGCTAGCGAGCAAGCCAAAATTGTGCGGGGCTTTCAGATGAAGCTGGGCAAGGTCAGCCGCCTTATCTTCCCCATTTCATCCCATGACCCCAATGAGCTCTCAGACTTCACACTAAGGATACAGGTCAAGGATGACAAGGATGCCATTTTGACCCAATTCTGTGTCCAGACGCCACAGCCGCCTCCAAAAAGTGCCATCAAACCGATGGGGCAGAGGCGGTTCCTCAAGAAGAACGAGGTTGGAAAGATCATCCTTTCACCTCTGGCTGCCACTGCCAAGTATCCAGTTTTTCAGGACCGGCCGGTGTTGAGCTTGAAGTATGGCAAGCTGCTGAAGACAGTGGTGAGGCAAAGCAAGAACCACTATTTGCTGGAGTACAAGAAAGGAGACGTCATAGCCCTCCTCAGTGAGGAGAAGATCAGGTTAAAAGGGCAGCTGTGGACCAAGGAGTGGTATATTGGCTACTACCAGGGAAAAATAGGCCTTGTGCACACCAAAAATGTGCTGGTGGTTGGGAAGGTGAAGCCCAGCTACTTCTCTGGGCCAGATCTCACCACCAGCCTGTTGCTCGAGCAGATCCTGAGGCCCTGCAAGTTCCTGACCTATATCTATGCCTCCGTGAGGACTCTGCTCATGGAGAACCTCAGCAGCTGGCGCTCCTTTGCTGATGCGCTGGGGTACTTGAACTTGCCGCTCACTTTTTTCTGCCGAGCGGAGTTGGACAGCGAGCCAGAACGAGTGGCCTCTGTCTTGGAGAAGCTGAAGGAAGACTGCAACAACGCCGAGAACAAGGAGAGGAAGTCTTTCCAGAAAGAGCTCATGACGGTGAGTCTAAGGTCTGGCAAGGGGGTCTTAATTCACTGCTGTGCAGTGTGATTAGGGTGAGTGAGAGGTGGAAGTTTCCTAATTCAGTCTGTAGAAAATGAAGTCCATCTTTAAGGTCTTCTGCAGGCTGCTCGGCACAGCCATGTGAAAGTTCAGCCCTGTGGTTGTACACATTGGTGGGCTCCTGGTTTAATGGGATCATGGCCATAAATGAGGGACATGTTGAGTGAAATACCATAGGTACATGTTGTGTGAGGGCCAATAGGCTTGCTTTGGAAGATACCTAATATGAAGCCCTTCAAGGTCAAGGTGATTTTGGTCCAGTGTTTTCATAGCACTCGACAGGTCTCTGCTGCTGGGTATTTACGTTTCAGCCTTCGATGATGTACGCTTCAAGGAGTTACCTGAGAACTACTGGCGTCTTCAACCCTCCTCAAGCAGCGTCAAAGTGTGCATCGTTGAAGGCAATGCTGATGGAAAACTGCAAAAAGGGCAAGAAACACCAAAGCTTTTCCTGTATGGAGTGGGGTTGGTGAGCCACATCTCAGGTCATGTACTTTTGCATCAGTAGGTGTGTCAAAGCATGCTGGAGAGGGGTTTTACAACTGCTGTGAAGAATGATGCTACACCTTTGCCTTCATGAAACAACCTCAAATTCCTCTATAATAGTGTCAGGTTATGTCTGCCCTATGTCTCTGAGTGGAAGCTAAACCGAGGGCACCTCTGAGCTGGGATGCTTTACGTCGAACTGTGGATCATGTTTGCAAATTGAAATGCATGGCTTGTGTCTGTCCTGAAAGGCATTTGGGGAAGTTCTGCCTGCAGGTATTTCTAGGATGCTGTTTGGAAGTCTCTTACGAGAAATCATCTTCATGATCATCTCTAGCGTTTCATAGGAAGGGAGCCAAAGAAAATCCAGAACGAAATGTCTGGAAGAGATTTGCAGCTCTCACCTCTTAACAGGCTCTCCCACAGAAGCAGGATAACTGAGTTACAGCTAATCATGTGGTTTAAAATGCCAATTGAATTAAGAAATAGCGACAGCTTTGCTTGGCCATGATGGGCGCAGGCAGCAGCATGCAAAATGAAATAACGAGTAGGCAGCCTGCGTAAAGAGGACTGGAGCCAAATGAAGTATTTCATTTCCCAAACTCCCTTCAGTAAGAATGGGGAAATTTGAGGATTAAGTACGAGGTGTAAGGTGTTAGGAAGAGTATGTTGCCCTTCGTTACTCATGGAAATATCCATGTCCAGCAAGTTCCTAGTGCCTGGCTATAACTTTGTGGCCTGTGGGGCAATGTTTTAGCTTTGACTTTCAGGTGCCAGGTCATGCCACCAACGCTGCTTCTGTTGAGCTGTTCCTCTGGCCATCATATGCAGTTGTCTCTCTGGGGACATCCAGGAAGGGAAAATACCCACCATGATAGCCAAGGCTGGTGTCTGGCCTCGTGGTTCCCCCAGGGAGGGAGGGTTTGCTCCTTTAATCATTAGCCTTGGTGAAGGATGGGATGAAATCTGTGCTCCTCTTGCTGGATGCTCCCAAGGGCTTTGTGCTCTTTGCCTTCCTGATTTGCAAACCTGTAAGTGTTTCTTTTATCTATTCCCTTTGTCTCCAGGAATCCCAGCCAGTCTGTAGGTCGTGGAAAATCTATGCCAGACCTCAGTGGGGAGACAAAGGGAAAGATAAGGCTCTTTGGATACTCAGGGAGCAGCTAACTCAAGGGGAGGGCCATAAGCTGGAGGAAAACATCCTGCTCCCCAAGGGGTGCCTGGAGTGCAGAGTCCCAGAGCAGGTTTTATTTTCCTTGTTCGATTGGAGGCTAATCCTGAGTGTTGGCTCTGTTTCTTATTCTTTGTGAGTCTGAGCCTGTTGATAAAGGATGAGCTTCCTTCCTGGTGGAAGATGATGCTTCTTCTAAACCCCTTGCTGCTGTCAAATCCTCCTTAGCTTATGGAGAAATTAGAGCCTGTTTTTTGGGGGAAAAAAAAAATTAAAGAAATAGATGTTTCAGGGTATGACAACAGAGCAGTAATGTATTTTACTGTGTTTAAATCTGATTTTATTTGTAACAAATGGACTCACTTTCTGGTGTCTGCTGGCAAGAAGAATCAGTTGGGTTAAGCTCTGATCTGACCGTTTCATCTTAAAGTTGGTTGTCCCCTCTCAAAGGGACTGTGAAGGGAGAAGCAGTAAGCATGCTTATCTGACTTCAGCATTGAATACGTAAATTGCAGTGGCAGAGCCATGCACCAGCAGCCAAGCACGGAAAAGCCTGGTCATGATGACTAGTTAATAAGTAATCTGCATTTAATTACTATTTTTTCGAATCTAGCGCTAGCAGTGGTGTGTGAAGGTAACTGGGGGAACATTGCTCAGAAGTTAGTCATCACATCAGAAAGAGAAACCTACCTCTCCCCTCCCTCCTCTCTGCCCATCGAAAGCAGGCAGCACACAGATGCTCTTGCTAAAAAACCTTGTGCACAGATGCAAGAAAACCTTGTTGCAGCTGGGCCACTGGTACCTGGCCATGCAGTAACTGCACTACCTCGTCCTTGCACTGGGGTTAGACCTGTCATGAGACACAGCATTTCTCTTTTTCTGTGGATTTTTGATACAGTGTTTTTATGGAGCTTTGCATTTATCATCCTTTCCAACAGATACTGCTGTTGGGGAAAAATAGAGGTCTTCTGGGAATGCCATTGGGCACGTCAGCAGAGAGCTGCGGAAACTATGAGCTTTTTCTTCTCCAGGCTACATCTAAAGATCATACAGAAGCTGATGTTGAGATTTTTTTTTTTCCATGTTGTTTTTTACCATTTGTTCTGACTGCAGGTATCCGTATGCTACCTTTCTTCTTCCAAAAGATACTGTTTGTCCCTGGTGTGTGCAGACCCCAAAGAGCTGCTGGTGGGCTCAAGCAGTCCTTAATGTCCTGCAGAGCAGGGTATCCATCGCTTGGACCTTGTGCTGGCACACCTGGAGCATGCCAGCCCAAGGCTACTCATGTCAGGCCCCTCTTGCTCCTCCATCCCAAAGCAGTCTGCTGGACAATGGTAGTCCCTGTGCTGAATTTGGGTCCAGAGGGGAAAACCCAACTCCTGCCCTTCTGCTTTTGTGGGAACAAATCCCCACCACTTGTATAGATCCTGGACATTGCTCCCCTGAGGAACCACGCTGCACCCTGTAGAAGTTGGTGGGGATGTTTTCTGTAGGGCATGGCTTGTCCTTGCATAGCCAAGTTGCTTGCAGCACAGGAGAAAGTTGCTTGCAGGCTTCCAGCAAGGTCTTCTCATGCACAACACTTGTAAGACTCGCCCTGCGCTCCTATCAATAGAAAGCTGTAGAAATGCCACTGATGCCTTTCAGGTGTTGTCAGGTTCCTTGCTCCATGGACAGCATAAGCCAACCTGCTTTTATTTTCTGGGGCTGGCAGGAAATCTTTACTGCCTTCCCAACCCCAGTGCAGCAGTTGCAGACCCTGTGTTCTTGCTCCCATGCGATTTTGCTCTTGTAAAAGAAAAAAAAACCACAACCCCCCCTGCAGAAAAGCCACTTGTGATTGCATTGATGGTACCTTCTCGAAACCACCTGGGAGTGTGGCTGATGGCACTTCGTGTCATTTCAGAAGTGATGCCTTAAGCACCCCGAGACCCAGACAGGCACCATGTTCAGGGACATTGCCCCACAGAGCCTGGTGCCTGTGTTAGGTTAAAAAAAAAAATTAGCATTTAAGATCGTGAGTGTGTAGCACAGTGTTTTTAAGTGTGTGTGACTGGTGATTTTGGGGGTGCTGATAGCCAAAAGAAGTGAGCGGAAGGCACAATTAATGCCTAAAGCAAGTGTTATTTTGGGGAGCGCTTGTACAGAGGCAACTCATGCGGGCCAAAAACCTGACCCATATCCCGGCGAGGACGATGGAGACAGGAGCCTGTGCATGAGCATCCTCTCACCCTGCAGGTCTCAATGGCCCCTTGGGGACCCAGGGCCTTTCTCCCCGTGTTTGAGGAGGTCCCAGGCGGGAGCTGTGGCACGGTGCCACCCCAGGCACATTGCCTGCCCACCACGCTCGGGTTGCATCCCTGCCCTGGCACGCATCCCTGCAGCAGTTAATGGGACGCTAAATATTACTGCTTAGGGTAACCCCATCTCTGCTTCCGCCACCGACATTTCGGGGGGGTGACTAATGCGTGATAACACTTGGACCCCCTGGGGTGCTTTCCAGTTTAAATGCTATTTTAAAAAAAATGTCATTAATTTAAAAAGCCTATTTCCATAACAGCTTCTTTGTGGGTCTTGCACCAGAGTCAGGAGTGAGCCATGAAGGTCGCCGTGATGGGCACGGGCAGGGGTTGGCCGCACATCTGCAGGCAGTCTTGGGGGTTGCCTCTTCCTTCTGGCTTGGCTTGCTTTCTTCCAGATGCTGGTTTCCATCATTAGAGAATGGGAGATGGGATTCTGCATTTCAGAGCGGGGATGCAAATTCAGCCTCCCTTGGATGCCTTTTAAGTAGAGGCGTTTCTGTGCCACTTTGAACTGGGATTTGAATATCAAACCATCTCCTTTGCCGCGTGCTAGTCTGGTGGAGCAGGCTTGGAGCTCACTCTGCTCTGAGGTTAATAAACGCTTTGGAGGTCACGGGCAAGGCACAGCTCACGTCATGCCTCAGCAGGGAGCATGGCTGGGTACCAAGGGACAGGGACACAGTGGGTGTATCCAGCTATCCAGGGAGGCTTGTCCAGGGCGAGGGAGGAGGATGGAAAGAAATTGTAATGTAATCCCAAAAGCGCCTGCTGGAGGATTAAGTCTGTTGTGAGCCCTGCTAATCCCAGCCGGGCAGTCAGGGCTTCCAGGAGAGCCCCACGTCTGCCCATGTTTCATGTGTTTCTGTGATAGAGGGAGCGAGTTGTGCCCAGGCCACAAAAAGTGTGTCGCTCTTACCACTAATATTCCCCCTTTGGCTCTGACCTTAAAGTCCTTCTTGCACCCCATCCCCACCTGGATTTCATGCTGTCCCCATCTCCCATCACCTCTGCCCACCCTCTTGCATCTTCCTCAGCCCATAATTTGTGTGCTGAGCCTCCTCAGCTCATCACCAGGGGCAAAGCACAGGAACTAGGTTGTTCTATGGCCATCAGTAGGTTTCAGAGTTAACGTTCTGCGTGGCAGGGAGCAATCCATCTCTTCCAAAGCTGTTGCTTTTGAGTGATTATACAGTTCCCGATTACATGGCCTCCCAGCTGCTTTTCTTGATGCCGTTTTCTTGTTTACTTTGAGCAGCAGAAGGAACAGGAGAATCTGTCTCCTGCAGCTCTATCCTTCTTAACCCCTGCAGCACACTTTGCTCCAGGTGGCCTCCTCCGCTGCCTCAGACCTGCTCGGCCTCTAGCAAGAGATGAGAGCAGCTTATTTAGCCTGCTTTGCTAAATACCAGGTTGTTTCAGGGATTGCATGCAGGTGATTGAGCTGCCTGGAAAGGCAGGTTTGAGGATACTAAATCTGCTCTTCCTTAGGACCATCCAAATCCCCCCCACCTGCAGAGGAGAGGGTGATTAATCTGGGGGCTGGGTGGTAAGGTAGTGTTGCTGCAGGGGAGGTGGTTATGGCACAGGTGTGAGACCTAAATGCTTCTTAATACCCTTTTTAAAAAAATAATGCTCTTTTGAATGTATTTTCCTTGCTTGATTAAAGAGGGTTTATGACTTCTCTCCTAGTACAGGAAAACTGTAAGTGCTTTGGAGGAGCAAACAAATGTGGGTCTGCAGCTGTAATTAGATTGAGCCCAGCTTTAAGCTGGAAACAGATAAGGGAAAAATCAACACGCATTTGCTTTGCAAATTGCTGGAGTGGCTTCAGATGTTCCCATCTTCCCCCAACTGTGCCTGTGAAACCACCTATGTGAGGATTTAACCCTTCTTCTGCCCAGAGCCAAAGCAGCTGGGGTTTGCCCAGACGCTCCATGCCAGGAGAGGGTGTCAGGACCCATGGCAGCAGAAAGCAGGAGGATTCTGGCTGCGTGGGGACCACCACATCCACGGTTTCTGTAATAACCAGCCCTGTGCTGTCGTGAAGGCGTGGGTGATGTTTCCAATGGGGATATGTGTGCCAGTGTAGTTCCTTGGGTGCTTGTTGGTGTTCAGCATCTCTCAGGGGGTTTGTCTCTGCATCCCTGAGCTGTGGTTTGCCTTTATTGAAGTGAACACCCCTTGGTGTTCACCCATCCTGGAGCCACCGTCCCGAGTCCACTGGTGCCACGGCTCTGGATATGGCCTTAGGAAAACAAGAGGGTACTCAGCAAATTATCACTCAAGGCAGGGTCTGGGGTCTGTTTGCTTGATTTGCATGTTTTAAAAAGGGGATGCCCATTTCATAATACAAAACACCTTTCTGTAGCCACTTGAGGTTCAGGGTGGGATTTGCCCAGGGACTGGGGTTGCTGCTGACATTGTTAGAGTCCATGAGCTCTGGCGGAGGATGGGGAAGCCCTGGTGACTGGGATGTTGATTCTGTCTGTCAGATCCTGTCCCCTGATAATTGCCACTTAAACCCTTCCTTTCCTGGGCTGCATTGTGGGTTTTCCCCTATTGCAGCTTGCTTTCCACTTTGAGCAGGCGTTAATGTGATTTGGTACCTAAAGATAGGAGCTGGCCCTGCTCTGTCATTTTTTTCCTGGCTAAGTTATTGCCAGCTAGAAAACTCTTGACTGCTGTAATTCCTCTTCCCCACTTCTTCAAAACCATTTGCAGAAAATCTCAGCTTTTAGGTCAATAAATGATGCAGAAGGAGGAGGCTTCTGAACTGGCACAGGAAGGCAGAGGGGCGGTGAGAAGAGCAAGAACAGCCCAAGCTGAGCGATGTTCCTGTAGTGCTGTCAGCTGGCCCTTCACCTAGGTCTCACCCCAGCCCATCTCCTCCCAAGGCTGATGTCCAGGTCCCATCCCAAAATGTACTGGTTGGCCCATACCCACCTGCCTGTGCTGAAGGATGGTGCTCCTCCAGGCTTGGGGAGGCAAGCTCATGGACCACGCTGGGTTAGTTACCTTGATTAAAGGCATCTGTTCTTGTCAGCCCCTGGGATGCTTTAAACTGCTTATGGTGGTGCCTGAACATCTTGAGGGGTTGCCTGAAAATAAGGTTGCGTTGGCCAGCCCAGGCTGCAAGCCTCGTTGAACAGGGGTAGGGCGCTTCATTCAATTAATGGGATTACTCTTCTGTCAAGCCTGGTGGCCTAATTTCACTGGCTGTCACTAGAAAGGGGGTGGGAGGATTTTGGGGGTGGCTTCTTGACGGACTTCCCTGCATGGTCCCCTGGGTCACCTGTCATCTACCTCCTGCCTTGACTCTCTCATTTGGTTTTCACCACTGTCCTTCAGGCCCTGCTGAAAATGGACTGCCAGGGGCTGGTTGTCCGGCTCATCCAGGACTTTGTGCTGCTGACCACGGCTGTGGAGGTGGCCCAGCGCTGGAGAGAGCTCGCTGAGAAGCTTGCCAAAGTCTCCAAGCATCAGATGGATGCCTATGAGGCCCCGCACAGAGACAAGACTGGGACGGTGGACAGTGAGGTGAGAGTGGATGGGTCTTGGTCTTCATGGGTCCCCTAGGGTTGCAGATACCTCCAGAGCATGTTTTTCTGGAGCACCTTTGGGGGATAAAAGGGATTTGGGTGTGCTGGGGTAATTTGGGGGTGGTTTTAATCCAGGAATGTGCTTATTCTGGGGTGGGGGTGTGTTGGGGATGGCATCGCTTGCTCGCTGGCCATCCAGCCTGGCTCAGCTCTGATCTCCTCTTCCCTCCGCCCCATCACCGCAGGCCATGTGGAAGCCAGCATATGATTTCCTTCTCACCTGGAGCAGCCAGATGGGTGACAGCTACCGTGACGTGATCCAAGAGCTGCATACCGGGCTGGACAAGATGAAGAACCCCATCACCAAACGCTGGAAGCATCTCACCGGCACCCTGATCCTTGTCAACTCCTTGGACATGCTGCGGGCAGCTGCCTTCAGCCTGCAAGACCACGAGGATTTTGCGATCTAGCTCCTGCAGCGACATTTTTATCCACATCTCGTTTGCTGTTTTTTTTTCTGTGCTTTTTTCCCCTTTTTTTTAAGCAGTTGACTTTAAAAAGAAGCGGAGGTTGCTCTCCCTGGGTTTTAAGAGGCCAAAGTTTGCAAGTTCTCCACCGGGACTGGAAATCAGCAGGAGACATCCCTCCTTGATGGGAAGGCATCCAGAGAGGAATGGCTTTTCCTATGGCATTGATACCAGTTAAACTATTTCTTACTAAAAAAACTTTAAAGGGGGCAAGAGGGTGGGGAGAGATCACAAAAGAGATCACATTTTTTAGGCATTTGCAAATAAAAGTCTAATTTTTGTAATGAGCAGTAAAGGTTGTAACCACTTTGGGGAGAAGTTGTGGTTGTTTTTTACGTTGTAGAAACTGCTTTTAAATTATCATTTTTTTAGACGAATGTGAGTCACGTAAATATGTATTTTAAGAGGAAGCACAGTAAACGCCCTCCCCCACCATCAGGCTTTGGCAGACTCCCAGACATTACTGTAGAGCACCATATGAATTTGGGATGTCCTCAGCCCAACAAGCATCTTATACAAAAAAGGAGCTTTTTTTTTTTTTTTTTTTTTTTTTAAACAGGCCCTGTGACCTGTTGCATTGATTTTTGTTTTATTTATGTGTCTCTGCAAACATGCATTTTCTCATTTGCAGACAGGGAGATGCTCATTGCCTGATTTCACATGCACAGGTGCCATTTTTAACCAGGAGAAGTGGCCACTGCCCCTTGCGCTTTATCCCACCTGAGCGCTGCAGGACATCTCCGGAAGAAGCTGGAGGCTTGGGGTTCACCAGAGACCTCCTTGGGAGATAGACCAGGAAGATGGTGAGAGTGGCTCACCCTGCCATGGCAGCAAACTCTCCAGATGCTCCTGCTTTGGAGAAGAGGCCAGAAAAGGAGATGGAATTGTTGCCATCCATATATCCCTTTACACCAAAAAAAAAAAAAAAAAAAAAAAACCAAATGAAAAGAAGGAAAAGAGAAAATATTTCTCATATTTTGAAATCCGACCTCACTGGAGGTGTTCCAGATGTGCTTCGTGACATAATGCTCATTGCCATTGATTTCAGAGGGCTTCAAGTGGGGCTCTTCAAGGCTCCTAAAGTCCAGTTTAACTTGTAAATAGTCTTTGCTATAAATGCAGTGCCAATTTGTGGCACTGAGTGCCCATATTTTTCCCCATTTGTTTTATAGCCGAGTCTTTTGAATGACCTCCCCCTCCTCCTGCTCCCCAGCTTTCAAATATTTTACATGGGAGGGAAATATTTTTGCACAGAACAATTATTTTAAGTGCAAAGTCTCTTTATAGTGAAATGCTGCTACCACGGAAAGGTTAGTTGTTAAAGGATGATTTTTCTTTCAGGTTAATCCAAAAAAAAAAAAGAAACCAAGAATGGGAAAGGCGTCCAGTGGATCGTGCCAGCATGACGGCCTCAGGAGGGAATGGTCTCCTTCCCTCTTCCCAAAATCACGTCCCCAGAAATGATCACTCTTGATGGACCCCACAAGAAGTAAATAGCACCTTAAATTTCTCCTCAGGGGCTTTAAGGAGTTTCCTATGCAATTTAACATAGCACAGAGAGAGGGTCCATCAGCAGCCAAGCCCACTACATGTCCCCTTTCTCTTTCCCTAAGGCACCCTAAGAGCACATTTTTCCATGCAGGAACAAAAATCCCTATTGCAGTAAGGAATACCTCCTGCAGGAGCATGCGTGCAGGCAGAGGGACAGCTACGTCCTGGGGGTTTTACCCAAATCTTGGCTTTTGCTGTTCTTCTGGCAAGGTCCGGAGCTCTGCAGAACGGCTGCGCTGGGGACCCCCGAGGGCGTCAGCAGCAGGTGAGGGCAGCAGTTGGAGCCTCCTGTGTTTCAGGGATGTCCCTGAATAACTTCGGTTTCTTGGTTTTGGTTTTTTGGGTTTTTTTTTTTTTACTACCCCCCCACCTTGGTTTTTCTAACTACCTCAGGTACTCTATATACCCAGCTTAACATTTCAGCAGCAGCCTAAACCATGCTGTGCTCAGCTCATTGATGGCATGCACTCTGAGACCCGCGGGAGCACAGCTGGCACGTTTCGGGGCCCATAGGGTGACCACTGCATTAATTTGTCCCTGTCCTCGGTCTGAAATCCAGTCCCTCCTCACGTGCTGGGACTGGGCATATGTCCTTCAGATGCCTTCTGCCCGCTAAACATCAAGCCTTTCTCCAAAACTTCTGTCTGGGCTTTGCATTACCACCCTTTGTGCAGTAACTGGTTGTTGTACTTACCTTTTAATGTTCCTTTTTCTTTTTTAAAGAAAAAAATTTTTGGAAAAAAAAAAAGTATTCCAATTAAAGCTGTTACTATTCCAGTGCTCCTGAGTAGACATCTACTGTTGTCTCTTCATCTCAAAGCAGCTTTGATGCGTGGGACTAATTTAGGGGGTTTTCTACCATGCCAACAGCATATTTTTCACACCATGTTTCCACACCTAGAGCCAGCGGTCCTCTGGGACTGATCTGAATCCGGTTTTTCTTCCCTGTGCCTTTCCATCCTGCCCTTTCCAGGGGAAGGTCGCTGGAAACCATCTGCCCTCCCAAGCTGCTGCTTATGTTCAAGTACTAGGTAAGAAACTTTCTGAAGCAGGAAAAGATTTGGTTGCAGGATTTGTTTTGGCACAGAGATGTTTTTCTGAATGGAGAAAAGATCCTTGTATTTAGCCAAGGCAGTTGTGGTCTCCCTGATATGAATGGAGTTCAGATTTCAAGCCACAAAAGAGAAATATTCAGCTACCTGGCTGTGGCTTCAGTTTGCCAAGGGTGAAGAGGAGACACAATGGTTTGATTTTATCCTTGGCAAAAGCATCTTGTGGTCCAGCATAGCAAGGCACGTCTGGGCTGTTGAGCCAGCAGCACTATGTCTCACAGGTCGTGAGGAGGATGTGTCGCACACAAGGATGTGCTTGGACCACGCTTAGCACCCGTTGCTCCATCCATGCCTGGAAGGGTGTGACGCTGTTCTCTCCTGAAAGCCTTGGTCCCTCCTTGCAAGGAGGATGAGCTTGCAGGAGGATGCACGCTGGCAGCTGATGAGCACATGGAGCTAGGTACCAGTTCCTGCTGATACCAGGCCATCTGGCTCATGGAAGGAGACTGGAAATTTCCTTCTTGGCATAATGTGGCTTGATTTCCAAAGCAAAACCAAGGTCTAGCCTAGGAGAAAATGAAGAGAATAGGGAAGTAAGCTTTTTGTGGAACTCATGAGCTAAGGAAGGTACCGAACATCCCTTTGCATTGTCAAAGGGAACGTGCAAGCAAGTTCTTCCCCGACTCTTGCAGGGATGATGCACGAGGAGCCAGCTGTTGGGTCTCCTCCTTTTGTCTCCTGATCTCAGCTCTCCCTTGTTTCCCAAGCAGATACTTTCCCATCTGTCTAACCCATTTAATTTTTCAGCCCTACCTTCAGGAGGGTGTTGGCCTCCAAAGCAGGGTGATGGACATACTGGAAGCATACATGGGCATGCTTCTCCCTCCCAAGCTCACTCAGCCCTTGCTTCAGTACCCAGAGCCGTGGCTGGCACAGGATTTGGGCTACAGTTCAGACACTGTCCAGGCTCTTGGGGCTTCAGTCAATTCATGACCCCAGTTGAGGCTCCCTGGAGAGAGCAGGGTGGCAGGGTGAGCACTGCTGCAGTCTAAAGGCTCGGCCGCAGCTATTGGAGAGCGGCTGTGTCATGGATGGCATTTGGGCTTTAAAATTGTGCATTTGGTGTAAAGTTATAATAGGGAGGATGATGCAGTTGAGCCACTATTTCACTCGCTGCTGCTTGTCAGCCCTTTGCTTCCTACAGATGCATTCCTAGAATGGCTCGTTGCTCACTTTGTCCAGATAAACACGCTTTGAGATGTGTGTGTGTGAACTGAGAAGAAAACTAGGGGAATAACAATCCCAGATTCAGTTACACATGTGGATCTGCAGGTCCAGTAACAATGCCTTGGCTTGCTTCCTTAAAACCCATGGATGGCTGCGTATCCTATTGCCTGCCTTTTTGTTCCCTCATTTCCAATTGCTAGCAAGTTTCCACTGGTAAAAAGGTCTCTTAACTCAGCTGCCCGTCCTTCCTTGTTTCCTTTCCTCTGTGAGGCTGGTCAGTTCCAGCAACCCATGGCTGGGGCAGTAGTTGATGATGGTACCTCACAATGTAACATGGTGTGAAAATCCGTCCTCCAGCACTGGTACACCCGGTGAGAAAGCAAAAAGGTGTGTGAGATGATGTCGCAGTGATGGTCTGCGGTGGCATATTCTGAATTATTTCTGAATTACTTGCAGAAAGGGTTTGTTTCTGCTGGGGTTATCGGCCCCCCCCTGAGGGCCCCAGCACTGCAGGTCCACCCCTGTGACGGGTGGGAAGGATGCCCCACCATGGGTGCCTTGCCATGTGGCCACCTTGCTCCTACATGGTCTGGGTAGGAAGGGCACTGGTCTTCTGAGTTGAGCAGCTCCCCTTTAGCTGCTTCACTGCTGACTGTCTCCCTCTAATATTTCAACTTCAAGGAAAGGATGTGACTCTTCTTCCTTGGGCCAGTCAGGGGAATGAACTGCTTCAGCACAGGTCACCTTGGAAATGCATTTGCACCATTTTCTCTGCTACTTCAGCCATCAAAACTGAATCATCAGCTTGCATCATCTCAGCTTGGCACTAAATGACTGAAGATGTGTCAAAAGGGCTGGGGAAAGAAAAGTCACCTCTGGGTTATCGGTGTCTGTACAGAAAAGCTGCTGTATCTGTGATTTTTGCTTTGTCCTCACCAGCTCTTGGTGTCCGGATGCTCAGCGCAGTTTGCAATGAAAACTAGAGTCTACGATTAATGACCCTGGAGGTCTCTGGGCATTTGTTTTCATCCCTAGAAATCCCTGCTGAAAATCAATTCCTTTGCTTCCTTCCCAGCTCTCAATTAAATGCTTGTTGTGGATTATCTGCTGTCAGGACACCTTTATCTTGCAATAGGAGGAGGTAGTCATGAGTGCTTAGAGGAGAGGAGTTGGTTAAAAGGCTGCTCCTAGGTCTCCCCCTTGTTGGCAGGTGTCTTTTGCCACCAAAACGCCATCCTTCCCAGGGCTGTCCCCTGCATCTGCCCTCCTCTGATGGCTGTATCCCCCATATCAGGTGGAGACACAATGGTTTGCTTTGTGGAAAACTGTCGTAGAAGACACCCTCAGCGAGGATCACATTGCATTGCTTAGACTTCTGCCCTGGGTGCTGGGCTCTGCCGGCATCCCAGGCACATCTGGCTCAGCAGTCCTGTTCCAGATTTGGGTTTCCTTGTCTGCTGGACCCTTATGAGCTTTTCACCTTAATAACCCAAGCCAATTTAATCAGGCCTGATCCCTCATAAAACATGGGCTTGGATGACTGTAAATTGACAGAGATGGTTATCATCCCTGGAAATGCAACTCCCATCGTGCGTTTGCAGCGTGACCCGCTCAAGCCTCCTGTTGAAAGCCCTTTTTTTTTTTTTTTTTTTTAATAACAGGCTTTACCCAAAAAATCCCCTGGGGCTCACCTTTTCACAGCTCAGCAGGCTTAATCCATTGGTGAAATTCAGGCACTTACAAGCAACAAATGATACATTTGGGCTTTTTTATGATAATGGGGGTAAAAAAGTAGAATATAAAGGCATGTTTTGCCAAAGGCTGTGTGCAGAGGAGCATGGCCAAAAGACAGGCAAGCTTTACTTGTTGAGCGATCAGTTCTGCAAGGGGTGACTGATTGCTTGATTGGGGGTGGAAGGACCCTGATGTCCTACATGAAAAGGAAGGAGCCTCTAGCTGGGGAGATGAACGTATTATTTTTATTGCCATTTAACAGACTCGCTCGATGTCAGGAGTGCCACTGGTTGTGGTTTCCCCTTCCTTCCCCTGCCATCACTGAATCCATCCTGCAGCCTCCCTCATGGTATGCTGAAATCATCTCAGACCCACCCCTCCAAGGAGTTCGGACCAACCATTTGTGGCCAAAACTCAAAGGACAGCCCCGCCGTCTCTTCAGCAGCCTCCGGAAGATAACGAACCTTGGGTTTCTGCCCTGCTTTGATTACCCCCCACTGAATGTTAATTAAACTTTCCAGCAGATGCTTTGCAAAGTCTCGTCTGGCACAAAGCAAGTCACTGGGATGTGATCTGGTCCCTTGCTGGGGGAGAGCGATGAGCCGGAGAGGGATGCTTGGTAACAGATGCAGCTTGCTTGGATCTGCCCCAGTGAAGGGGGTTTCCATACCCCACACCCCCCCAGATAATCTAGGCTGGTAGCTTTTCAGGGAAGAAATCTGCCCCATTTGTCCAGGCTGCCTTTTGAAGACATGTCACACGGTTAGATGAGCCAGCCAATATCTGGCTGGGGGGGGGATTTAGGATTTGCTGATGCCTGAACAGCCCATGCTGATGACTTGCTTTTATCATCCTAAGCAATCAGACCTGGCATATGAAACCTTTCACCCATCCTTAATAGAAAGGGAATTTATGCTGGGAGTGCTTGCTAGTACCTGTCAAAGCAGAATCGTGTGACAGCAGCTTTTAGCGCGAGCCGTGACGCCTGCCATAGGCAGGGCAGGAGCTCACTCTGGGAAAGATGAGCTCAGAGACAGCATTGCCTCTCCCAGAAATACCAGCATCCTCAGCCAGCAAGGAAACATTTGTGGATGGAGATTTCGCCTTCTCTTTCCTTTGTAAGCCTGGTTCAGTCCCAGCAGCCCATGGCATAGGCAGCAGCAGGGTTATGCACCAAGCTATGGACCGAGCCCAGCTGCCACATGGGCTTAACCTGGCTCACTGAGCTTAAATGCTAAAGCCAGAGCAGTTTGCTCCCTCTCCGGGTTCAGCAGGGCACATTCCTCCCCGGGGAGGGAGAGGCTGTCCTGCATTTTGTGCCTGGTTCACTGTGGCAATTGCTTTTCCCCAGGTTTCATCACACTCACCTGTAAGTAACTCCTAAAAACACCTCTGCGGGTGATAATTGGAGAGCTGCGTGGCTGCTCTAGCTAAAAGCACCTGGCTTGCTAGTATCAGCTCCCTGCCACCCTCCAGGCAGCACTGGGGACCAGCACTGGCCAACACACTGGTGTGTCATGGGATGGGACATCTCCAGTGCCAAACCCCAGACTTGCCCACCGGGATGCAGCATGGGGATCTGCAGGGATGCTGCAGGGATAGCTCCAGAGAATGATGCAGGGACCAAGCCACGTTGTGGGGCAGCCTTGACCGTTTCCCGTGGGGCTGTGTGCTGCTGCACTGCTCCCCAGGCTTCCGGGCAGGAGGGCAGGGCTCTGGACCATCACAGTCATCATGCCTGCAATCCCAAAGCAGCCTTGTTTGTGGATGCATCTGGTTTTGAGTTGCTTTTTTTTTTTTTTTTTAAAATGAGGCTGGTGCTGCTCCTGGCAGGTCAGCATCCCTCATCCACACCCCTAAGGGAAGTGGGCACACATGCTGCGCTTGATCATCTCAAGCTTTCAGTGCTTTTCCATGGTGGGAAACCAAGGCTGAAAGGGGGATTTGGGAACTCCTGTGAAACCTCCCAAACTGGAGTCATAGCTGGCTGCTGGCAGCAGTAAGTACACTTTTTACAAAGCCACCCAGAAGATAGATCTTTAAATACTCAAGCAATTGCAGGTCTGAGTGTGAGCATCCAAGTGTAAGTGTGCAGGGCAAGGCAGCACCGGGATGGGGTGTTTGGCCACATCTGGACACATCTGTGGGTGTCTGGCCCTGGGAGCCCCGTGCAGGGGAGGAGGAGGGAGTGCTCGTTTGCAGGTCGCTGCTGTTTCTTGCTCTGCCCTTGAATAACAAGCATATTTAACTTCTAGGTGTGTCTGGCAAGGGGGTGAGTCCTCCTTCAAGTGCTGTGTCCCTGTGGAACAGGGGTCTTCTGGGACCCATGGGCTGAGGAGGTAGAGGAGCCCAAGAGCTGCCCAGAGCTCCCATGGCAGTGGAAAAAAGCTCACCATTGCCCTTGGGGACTGGAGGGCTGGGGTGAGGCTGCAGAAACCCTGTGGCTGCAAAAAAATGTCAGCAATTCCTGTCATTTCCCATGGTCCAGCCAGTGGGAAGCAGCGGAAGTTGCCAGCTGCATCCTCCCACCGGAGCCAGGGCTACTGTGTCCTCAAGGACACCCCCCATTCCAAAACCAAAGAAGGTCTTGCCCATGTTTTGCAGCCAGGGGGGTCCAAGGGTCACCAGAAGAGCCAGGAGCAGCACTGTCTCACGCTGCTTTTTTCCCCAGCCTTACTGTTGCAAGCCTGGATGTTAAAATCCAGGCAAAAATAAACACTAAAAAAGTCCTCAGGTGGGAGTGGGAATCAACAGCTGTCCTCTCCTTTCGCAGCTCTGAAGGGGTGCTACGTGAGCGCTCAGTGATGCTGAGAGGCTGCTGGAGGTGTTTGTGCCTGTCATTTCTCCAAGGGCAGCAAAGGGATTTTGGCTGCTGTCTCGCAGAGATTTGGAGGGTTTGCTGGACAAGCTCAGGCTGCAGTGCCTGGAGCCCTGGGGCGATGTGGAGCCTGTCCAGCTCAGGGAGAGGAATGATGGCTGGCCCTGCCTCAGTTTACCCTTTGGAGAAGTGACCCTGTCTCAGCTCTGTTTCTTCGAAATACATTGTGGCTGATGATTTCTCCTCCCAGTAAAGGAAGCAGGGGCTTGGGGCTCTCTGCCCTGCTTAAGGGGCAGCACAGCTCTATATGGCACCCAATTAAGGGGCAATAAGAGGGGACGGCATCCCCAGCATAACTCTTCCCTTGAGAAGGGCTGGCAAGGCTGTGTTGCGGTGAGGCTGCAGCCCCTCCAGCTCCCTCCTCTGTACCAAAGCTGCTTGTCCCATGCCCTTTGGCTCCTAATTCACCCTGAAAATCATCTCCGTGCAGCAGGGTCCATATTCCTGGAGCACAGGCGATAAACAAGTCTCTGTTGACTTCTACTGACCCACCTGGGCTGGCTTGTGGGGAAGGATGGCCTTTTCCTTGCTCCCCTGTTAGTGATATTGTAGTGTCCTCTGCTGGGCACGATGTGACAGTTGTCCAGGCCCGGGCTCGCACGTCCTCTAAGTGTGCCAAGGGAAAATAAAAAGCAGGACAAACTAGGCTAAGGAGAGCAAAGGGAAAAGGAGAGGAGGATACCTGGTTTCTGCTGCTGTTTTGCTTTGGTTATGTTTAAGATCTTTCCAAAATGAAATGAAAGCCATGGGATGGGGTTTTTGATTCTTCCTCCCTTTCTCGTAGCAACTTTTCTTCACCTACACAAGAGGGTATGAGTTGTTAAAAAAGAAAAAAAACGAACAGCTGCAATCACGATATTTTTTTAAATTCTGTTCATCTGATCTGAAATCAAGGGTTTTTTTTCTTGTCCATGCAGAGAAAGTCACTGGATCGATCCAGAGCCTGTTTGCAGCAGGGTACTTGGAGAACTTCTCCATAAGGGCATTTTAAAGTGTTTTTTGCATCAGACAGCTGCTGGAAGCCAGCCCCGTGCTCAGAAATTACTGAAACCACCACGGCTGGTGGTGTGATGGGTATTGTGAGGTCCCGCTGGGTCTCATTTCCAGAGGCACAGATGCACTGCTGTCACCTGACTCCAGCCGGGACCATGGGGACAGCCAGAGCTGTCACTTCAGGAACATGAGGAGCCACGAAAGCTGCATTTTAAAAGGAGGTCAGCTCTCATGCACTGTGGGGACTCTCCACATGTCCCAGAGAAGGGTTTCCTTCTGTTTAGTGGGGGTAGGAGAGGGGGAGGGAAAGGCAGAGGATGAAAAGCAACAGTTGGCATCGCTCCTGGACAGGTGCTGGTGGTGTGGCTGCCCACGAGAATCAGGCACTGCAATGGGGACAGGCTGAGGAGGAAAGGGACTGTCTTCTTGAACATAACAGCTTTTACTAAAGTACCTGCTTTTTCAAACAGCAATAGAAAATAACAGCACCAGGTACTTAGCAGGATGCCTGTGCTGCCATGAGGTACCGGCATGCCCCAGCCTGTTTTGAGCCCTGAATATTAATTTAGGTTTAAGTACTTTTCTGGCTTTTTCTATACATAGTAGTGGGGACTGTGGCAGCCTCAGGATGTAAGCTCTCAGCAAGGACCAAGTCACCAATCAGTGAGACAGTAATGCTGAGAAATGACTTTTGTGCACTGAGGTGGCTTTCACACCGCAGGGTATTGAATCTTCCCCTTCTCCAGCTCTCTCCCCATGATTGAACAAGCATCCAGCCCCATATCTCTCAAGTCAGAAAATACAAGAGCCGTTATTATTAGTATTGGGGTTTTATTTATAGGGCTGGGGTTTGGGTCTTTACCCGAACATCACTTAGAAATAGTCAATCAGTTGGGTTTTATAAACATTGCTTACAAAGGTCTCATCACCTAACAGGTAAGCTCCAGATACAGCACTCTGCCTGATGGGGAACTTGGGTGAAACATCAGGGGCTTTACAACCACTTCTTGGCCAAAACTTTAATTTTGTTCAGGGTATTGTAAACACACAAAACCCATTTAAGATGTGCGTCTAGCTTGGCTTATGTGACATGTATTGTCAGTGTATAACATTTGCCTCTTCTATAACGACAGCTATACAAAGATTTCAAAGTGCCTGATAAATCCCAGTCTTACACTAGAGCAAATGGTTCTGCTAAAGTCCTTGAAGCAAAGTCTTCGGAAATCCCTATATATCTCCACTGCATATAGAGGTAAAAAAAAAAAAAGTTTACTATGAGTCCTCCGTACACCGACGTGGAAGCCGGGAGCTTTGGACTTCACACTAATATCTTCCCAAGTGACTGATGCAATCCTACACAAATTATTTTCAACAACCGATTCTTAATTAAAGGCAAAAATTATATCAGTGAGACAAGCCCACCTATGGTGCTAGTTTAAAGGAACATTATTATTTCTTGACTGAAAGTCAGCAATTATTTTAGTGAAATTTGAGATGTTCTCAAATCCTTCTGGTCTGGAGCAGAGGCCTTATCTCCTACCAGTGGTTTCATTTGCTAGTGGGACTTTGATTTGGTTGGCTTTCTTGTTCTTCCCTTCTTACAGCAGCACCTGCGGCAGCAGAACAGGCAGCACTTCAGAGAAATGAAGAGGGAGAGGAACACCACGGTGAGGAGGAAGGCGATGACATCCAGGGAGTGGTACTGGATCCAGTTCAGGTCATGAGCAGCAGGTCGCAGGTGTGGGGCCCCTTTGTGTCTCATTACAAACTCCACCCAGTGCACAGCCAGGTCCAGGGGGTGGATGGGTCTGTCGAGATGAAGGTCTGAGAGACGCTTGATGTTCTCTTTGTACCTGTCAAGAAAAGATGTTGGGTGTTTTCAGTGACTTGTGCTTCTGACACTGAGTCCCCAGAAAAAAGGGATGCAGTGTCAGTTGTCTGATGGCCCACTGGGGGCTTCTCTGGTGGTGTTTCCCCACCACCACCATCCTATGAGAAGGATAATGGCAGAGTTATAGGACCAGAAAAATGCTGTTTTCAATGACAAAAAAAAAAAAAAAAAGAGGGAAAGGTATTAGAAAAGAAGAAAAAGAAAAAGCTCAGTTTGAGCTGTCAGCAAAATCTCTGGGGTGAAGGTATCTGGCTGAAAGTGAGACTGGGAATAGAAAAGCCATCCAGCTTTTCAAGATCAAATTGTTGTTGTTGTTAGTGTTGTTATTACTACTGTTGTTGTTATTGCTATAAGAACAGTGTTTAGGAAACAATGTAAGGTGCCATTTCTCCAAAACATGATGGGGAAGAGGATGCCAAGGACTGAGAAGCCCTAATGACAACAGAGAATGAGAGCAGGAAAGAGGAGGGTATGTCTTAAAGCTCCCCCTCGCTGTGATGCCTTAAAACACCTTAGGCATGCTGACTGCAATACTGTGATGTCTAGTGTGGTTCCCTGTACTGCCTCAGCATAGCCCTTTTCCTCCTGCTTTGTGCTGGAATTGTCCAGCCTTGCTGAGCCAGGCAGCAGCTGACTGTGCTCATACAGCTCCTTATGAGCACTAGGCAGGGGGGGAAATGACTGACAGAACTAGTCTGTAAAATAAATGAGTGATAATAGCTACGTTTAGTAAACCCTACCAGCCAGAAGGCAATGCTTTCTGACACAGTACAGCCTCTAGACTGTACCGGGGCACTGCCGCTTGCCTCCTTCCTCCTGCTGTTGTGCAGAGAGCATCTCTGGGCAAGCCTCATGCAGAGAAAATCCGCCAGGCAGCTGAGCTTTTCAACATTTTCAGGCTCTCCGCTGACACCACTGATTTGGGGAAAAAAAGCAGTTTGCCACATCTCCCTTCACTGATTGCCTTTTCTGCCACATTGTGTCAAAGCCCTCTACATCACTGCCTGGTATATTTGGCGTTAAGCAGGTGACATATCTTTTGTCAGCTTGATTTCTTCTGTTGCATCTATACCCCATCTTCTCCGATACTCGCATCCTCTCATATCAGCCAGTTCTTGTCACCTAATGATTATATTCCTGTGCAGTGAGAAGGATGGTGCTGTTACAGGGACAGGATGAGGTTAACCCAGGGCAAGCATCAGTTCTCAATGATGTAACTTTGATATAAGGTGGCATATAAGAACAGATTAACATTCTGTTAAGCTGGAAGCTAGTGTGCTGGTGTTACACAACAGTAGAAGAAGAAAGGCTGTGTTTCTATTACTGACTTTTTATCATTAATAACTGCTTTCAGGGCAGTGGATATGTCCTTCGAAGTCATTTCAAGTATATTCAGTGTCAGTCCTGCTCCTCGTGACTCTACTCGCTTGGCATTGTCCATCTGGTCTCCAAATAAAGGCATCAGTACCATTGGCACTGCATTGCATATGCCCTCGTAAACACCGTGTGAGCCTCCATGGGTAATAAAGGCACGAGTCTTAGGGTGAGCTGTGGAGGAAAGAAAGACTTGCTTAGCTATTTGATTTGTTAAGTCATAGTAACACATCCCTGGGGAAAAACTCGCACAAAAATGGCACTGGTAGGTATAAATCAAGAACTTCGGGCTTTCACATACATCACTACTTTTGGACAGACTTAGGGCTGCAGAGAACATGACATTACAAGGGATTGAATGAACCTTGGGTTGTAGAGCTCTGTCTTAGTTTGGGTAATCTCTGGAAAGCCTTGAATAATCCTCCAAAACTTCTCAGATTTTAGGATGAAATCAGAGCCGGGTGAGGTTAAAGAGGATGTTGCCATTGCTTGCTTTTTTACCATGTCTTCCATTTGCTGCTTTCACAGATCTCCCATAGCTGAGCCCTGTTGTCTAACCAACAGATACACTCCTGGCAATAGCACATACAATTTTACCACTTGAAAAGCCTGATGGCCTGTCTGGAAATGCTCACTCAGGGACTTTAAATTTTCTTTTCAGTCCAGTAGACAAAAACATGATAAAAACACATGGCTGGGTGTTGAGACTGGCTAGTTAGAGATACAGGCCCCCCATTTTTGACAGTAAGGGTAGTCAAGTGTTGGAACACCTTTCCAAACAGTGTTGTTTCATAATTTGGCAATTTTGAAGTTGCAATCAGATAAGTTTCTGAAAGACAAGCTCTGGTTCAAACAGCAAAGGCTGTAAAGAAGTCCTGTGACCCACAGTGATACAGGCAGTCAGCACAGATGATGCTAATGGGGCCTTACAACAGCATTATCAGATTAACAGAAACACGCTGGTATCACTCAAGGTATCTCAGACCTACCTAGAAGATCATTCTGTGGCAGCCATTTGACAAGCTTTACGTTCTTCGGCAGATTGGGGGGCACCTCTCCCGTGTATCGCCACAAAACCTTTCAAGAGAAGTAAACACAATGTCAATTCCCAGCAACTGGCCTCTTGCTGCTCCTCAGTGGGTTTGAAAAGCACAGCTAAAAACACCCATGGTGCACACAACCTGTTTCATCGTGCAGAGCAGCTGGGGTGATAGTTTCTTCTGGCATCAGGGAGCAGGAGAAAGAAGGGAGGACCAAGCATACTGAAAGCTGAAGGTAATCATGTACTGTATTCAAAAACAGTGAATTGCTCTGCTGGAAGGGGAAGAGGGAAACCATACCGTTTGAGGAACTGATGCCAAGGCATCTGCGATTTCTGTGGCTTTCTTCATAGGAATCTCGGAGACCATGGAGCCCAGCGAGAAGACAATAATGCCATGTTCTCCAGAGGCATTCACAATAGCTTCAAATTCCTGCCAACACAAAGCACATCCTTAGTCAAAGTCCCTTCCATGTCATACACTGTAATTTTTTCATGTTCCCACAAAACTATCTGGAAAGGCAATAAAATGAACAGTCAACACAACAAAATTATGATCAGGAAAATTAGTTACCTATATGAAAATGAGTCCCAGGGGAGAAAAAGGGGCACAGGTGGATGAACAAAGTTACGGAGGTTCATGAGTGTTTGCAGAATTGAAGCCCAAACTGAGATTCAGTATGGACATGAGAAAAATATTTACATTAAAACAATCACATAGCAAAGCCTGCCTGCTCAAAGACATCCGTTTCTGCGCAGTAAAAAGATGCTGTACCAGTTAAGGAGATCAATTCATCATCATACTTTTCCTGGCAACCAATCCCAAGCTGAATACATTGTGGTTTAACTTCACATTTATTGCAAGTCAGATGCTCTGGCTTTAGAGTTGTTGCTCTTCTTTTCAAACCATGCAGCTGCAAGAGAATTAAGATTTTGAAAAGTGTTCTGACAGGTAGCTCTCATTTCTAATATCTGGATTTATTGGATCTGCTTTGAGTATGATAATATTGAACCACTGCCAATTTTTTTTGTTTTGTTTGGATTTAAGTAAAAGAAGGACTAGGAGATCTGTCACTGGGATCCAAGAGCAAAAGGATTCCAGTGAAGCATAAAAACAGCTGAAGGCTAGAGCAAAAATCCTGTGCCATAGAAAAATATTTGGTAAAGCCAGGGAAGGAAAGACAAAACTGGAGGGAATTGCTGTGGGCATCAGACTTAAATGAGTGGAATAAAATGAACTAAATGTTCCCATAAGTCTGGCAATTGAAATATCTCTAGATTCTGAGGGGATAACCAAGACTGACCCTCTTAGTTTATGCTCTGTTACGTATTTTTGTGGCTGACCAGAGTGCTGTGGCCCTTCGCTTGGACTGGATCCCAAATAGAAGGAGCCATCGAAGGTTTGCTGATAGCTGCACCCCAGACAGCAGACCTGACACTCTCCTGGGGGCAAACAAGTTGAAATGTAATTCTCATTTCAGGGCTTGGTTCTGTCTTACCAGATTTCTCTGAAGACATGCTCTCCATTAAGGTGTCGTAGATGTCTGGGAACTCAGAGCTCAGTTCTGTATAAACTCACAGACATCTGGGAACTGCAAAATCCTCCCCAAACTACAAATATGCTTTTGGTACAAAATTATTTGGCAGTTCCTGATGCAGTGGAACAGATACAGTTATCTCCGGGTGTATTTAGCCCTATTTATTTTCTGTGGGACTAGTCACATCAGTTTTACTCGGTTCTTTAAATGTTTTTGTGTGCCAAGGTCTAACTTTCTGCTCAGAAATGCCACTACTGTTATGATACTTTTTGCAGTCCTGCTTTGGGAATAGGTGGGTTATTTTACTTAAGTCTTTTTAACCAGCAGCTGCTTATATCAGCGGGTGCTACACACAACCTTTATGAAAAACCTGCAATGGACACTCACTGAAAAATAAGAGAAAGCGCTAAGAATTAGGAGGATTTCTTAGTGGAAAGTGGCAGATATCCCATATTTAGGAAGTTTGGCGTAGTTCAAGCAAAATACAGTTGTAGACCAGATCAGGGACAGAGTAGTTTACACAAAAGAAGCAGATCTCTTGCTGCTTCATGGGGTGGTGGGGATTTCATTCAGGTTTGCCACTGTCTGCAATTCCTGCAGAAGTGGTCCTCTGCTCAAGGGCAGAGGACTAGGATGATTTGGCCTGCTGCATTACCCTAGCTAGTCTAGCACCAAGTCTTGTAAACGGGTAAACAAAACAAAATTACTGAAAATAGGCAGCCAGAAAATACGGGGGGAAAAAAAACTGGAAAAGTCCAGCTTTGTATGCATGCTTGTCTGGGAATCTGGAGGTCTCCCACAAAGTAACGTACTCCTCAATGCACAAGGGATGCAGACGTGCAAAGTGCTTTCCCAGCCACATTCACCTCGCTCTTTTCGCCTGTTATTATTTGTTACTACCAGGAGCTCCATCTCATGGTGAGAGCAAACAGTGCAGCCATAGCTAAACTAGGGAAAAAAGGTAACTAACCTGTGATAATGCTTTTTCCTGAGTGCAGCTTATGCCTCCGATCAAGACCATATTAGGCATTAGGGGCCTGGGGTACTCAAACACAAAGTCATATTTCATGAGCCAAATAGACGCATGGCTGAACAGCTCAAGCACTGTTGCCTCTTGTTGGAGGAATTCTTTGATCAAATGATCATATGGTGAATAAAGCAAGCTGCAAGCCAGGGAACTGCTCAGGCTAGCTATGAGATTGCCCGTGCGCTGGAGGAATGCCATGTGGTCCGTGTAGCGAGTGAAGAACCTAGGAATGTAAGAAGGAGGATTTGGACAGAGGGTAGCGTGGAAGTCTAGGCTGCATGGCAGTCCCCGTACAAGGTACACCGACGGCAGGGAGAGATGTTCGGCCACTATCTGTCCACATGGAAAAAAAGGATCCATAAAGACAGCATCAAATTTGCTTTCTTCAAGATATTCAATCAGCTCTTTGTTAGACAGAAGACGTTTGCAGGAATCAAAGAACATGGTTGTAATATTTGCCATTTTTGAGAATTTTTCCAAGAAGGGTTGAGGTGTGAAACTCCTATAGCCCAGCTTTTTAAATTCTGCCTCCACATACTCCTTAGTGTAAGGCACAGAGTATGTTTTCATGGTATAATGCACAGATGAATCTATCCGCAAACTTATCTCTGGTGCAACCACCACGATTTCATGTCCTCTCTGTCTGAGCCGCTCCACAACCGGGTGCATGCTGAGCCAGTGGCTGCCATCAATAGGTACAACCAAAAGCTTTCTCCCTTCAGAAAAGGTCCACAGGAGCAGGAAAAACACAACCCAGGAGGCAAGAGAATTAAATCCTGGATTTGAAGAAGCCATTTTCCTTGTGCTGTGAGCAAAGTTTTAAACAGCTGCAAAACTATTGCAGGGAATGAGGACTGAATCGTGGGGTACTTTGCACTTCAATCTGAACTAAGGTAAGCGTTTAATTTTTAACGGATTGTACTTTTGTGGGCAGAAATGAGGGTAATTTTTAACTGCGGGTAAAGGTTGGGTTTATCATCTGTGCACAGTGAAGGCTTTAAGTAACTGGGCACTGCAAAGTAAAGTTGAATTCTTGAATTAACTTTAGAGGATTCAAATGCTCAAGGGAGAAGTGTCATGCAATTGGCAGTGTGTCCCACTGAAAGGCTGAATAAGAATCATGAATGGGAGGTAACACCTGACCCAGCAATCACTATCTTATTAACATCCAGTTAATGATGAACTCCCTGCCTTGAGTCTGCCCAGCTGATTGGACATAAAACTTGGAACAAAACCCTGACCTTTGGATTACCTTGCGCTGTCACAGTCTAAACAAGAAGCAATGATTGACACAGATTTGATATACAGTGGGTTGATAAGGTGTATCTTCAGATTTGTTTCTATATCGTAGCAGTTATCAAAGTGAAAGCCCTGAGTCTACAGTAGTAAGTATGATGCAAGTTTAGCAATAACTTCTGTTGCAACACCACTGCGGTCTGAAAAACAGAATAAATGACTGACATCTGCACTATTTGCACAGCCCACTAGGGAGCTTTAAACAAGCTAGGGAGGCAAGGCAGATAGTACAATCCTGAAGGCTTATTTTTTTCTAATCATCCTCTTATATGCTGTCTTACATTGCTTCTTACACAAATTCAGAGGCAAAAGAACTCCCTCTACCATCTTTGATTGCATACCCCTGGTTTTGGAGTATTCATCCACATTATCAGTCTCTATGGCACACTCCAAGTACCTGGCTATATACATACAGAGTTAATTCCACATTTCCACATCTTGTCCAATCAAGTCTCCTGCAATTAATCAGTATTCCACAACTGTTAGAGATACTAAATTGTATGACCTAAAATTATTTTGTCACTTATCTAGATAAAGCATATGTGCCATTATTGTCTAATATTATGGTGATACACTTACAACAAGCTAAGCTATACCTAGGCAGCTACATAGCTAAGACAACTTCACCTAAGGTCTCCCAGAGAGAAGCCCTTCAGCTGTTTGCAGTGCAAGTCTTGTGATCATCTATCAAAGCCTGAGATTCCCACTCCCAAATCATGCCATCCTAGTATTCAATCACATATTGCTTCAAGCACAAATACTACTACAGGAAGCTCTTAAAAAAGGAAATCTTAAATAATAGCTAATAAATGCTATAGTACCCTCAACATAAACAATGACAAACCTTTGATAATGGCTTCTTCTGCTCACAGTTGATGCCTCCAACATAGACCATATTTGGCATTATTGGGCGCGGATACTCAAAAACAAAGTCATATCTCATCAGCCAAATTGATGCTTTGCTAAATAGTTCCAGTATTGTTATGTCTCTGTGAAGAAACTCAGAAGCTAAGTTCTCGTATTTGAAATAAAACAGATAGCAAAACAAATGCTCTGAATACCCAACCAGGAGGTTCTTCACACGCTCCATAAATGTCATGTGATCTGAACTAGATGTGAAAGTCCTTGGCACGTAAGAAAAAGGACTGGGACACTGGGTGGCTTTGTAGTCTAAGGTACATGGAAGACCACGCATGAAGTACACTGAAGGGAGAGAGAGATATTCAGCAACAATTGGTCCACAGGGCAACACAGGATCCACCATAATGGCATCAAATTTGCTCTCCTGGAGGTACTTCATTAGTTCTTCATCATGTAAGAGATGCCGACAAGTAGAAGAGAACATGCTGGTCACTTCTGATATACTGCTGAAAAAAATTGTAAATTTTTCTAGAAAGGGAGGGTTATAAAAACATTTTTCACCGATGGAATGGTAGTATCTATCCACAAACTCCTGTGTGTAAGGCACAGAGTATGTTTTGATGGTGAAAGATTGTGAGCTTTTCATGAGCAAAGTGGCATCAGGAATCACCGCAACGATTTCGTGCCCCCTCTCCCAGAGTTTCTCCAGAACCACACGCATGCTCAGCCAGTGACTTCCATCCTGAGGCACAACCAAGAGCCTCCCACCTTCTGCTGAACTCCAGAAAGGAAGAAAAACAACAAGCCCAGCATATATCTGGTACCTCCACATAACTGTCATGGGGCTGTCAGCAGGAAAAGAAATGAACTGTTCCTTCTTACTTCTTCCAAGCAGCATATGAAAGCAAAAAATACTTGTACCTCATTTGTAACTTGATGGTCTTTACTCTTTAGCTCTACAAAATGTTTACTAAGACAGGTTGTTGGAGTTCAAAGATCACATTTTAAACAGTGATAAAAGCATTGATAAGAGTGCTATCGAGGGTTCTAAAGCAAGAAGCATTTCCATGCATTTAAGTTATCTTAAATGATTCAGAACAATTAGCAGGGTCTTTGATTAGCAGAGGTAGCAGTTGGTTGTAGAGGGGTTTTTCTGGGTCAGGGTTGTTTCAAGCAAGTCACTGTGCACTTGACTGTCCTGTACCAGATTCAAGTCAGGAATCAAGTTTTATGGCCACTGAGCTTCTCCAGAGAGCTTATAATGCAAGAAGCGTGTTGCACTATTGACATGAAAGACCTAAACCTCCAACTTTCTCTCTTATACCTTTGCTCAGAAAGGTGCCTGAAGTTCACACAGGATGTTCTACATGGTAAGCAGGAGCTGGCATGCCAAGCAGTGGTGTCACCAAAGTTTGGGTAACATATTAACCAAACACCTTTGTATAAAAATAACGATGCAGCAGAATATGCAGTTTCTGCTCAAGAGGGGCTGTAAAAGTTTGTAGGTGAGTAGCTTGAGGCCAAACATCTTTTTGAAAGTGATGATTCAGCAGAATATGCAGTCCTTGCTCAAGAGAGGCCATAAGAGTTCATAGGTGAGAGACTACGGGCCACATGTTTTTGAAAGTTCTTAATAATAGTTACCTTTAAAAAGAAGTTAATAGTGGTTGGCTGTGGTATGAGCCAAGCGAAGTCCACACTTGTGTCCTGTGCTTACCAAAAGAAGGGGATAACAGAGTTTCTGAGCTGCTTTGGCATGTGCTATGATAAGATTTTTAAGGTAGGAAAAAAAACCCAAACCATGTTGGATGTCCTGTTCTCTGTAACACGTGACCGCAGCCTACAGCTACTTGATGAACAGTAACAATGATGATGGGCCAAACATTTCCGGGTAGCAATAAACAGTATAATCGACCACAAACGGCAGTTTGAGAGATTCGGACTGAACATTTGGAAAAAGCTTTTTACCTCTGAGTTTTTGAAGGTTGGTCTCTATAACAGCATGGCTGACGTGATCTGATGTGGAAGACAATCCCACTCCAAGGACTTGTTTAGATATCCAAATCGGGTTGATTTGAATGGGATTTAAGTGCCTAATTATTCTTGAGAACCTGGGTTGAAGCTGCAGCAAATGATGCAATGGAAACCCAATGGGTAGATGGGTGAATAAAATAGGTGCCTATAAACAAATCAATGTCCTTAGATAGGGAGAACATGCAAAGGCATATGAAAACTTTCAAGATAGATCTAGAAAAGCAGATATCTGCAGTTTGTGCTTAAAAGAAGTACCTAACCAAGCCAATCTCATCTGCCATTAAGGCATATTTCATAGAGAGGGAAAAGGTGGATGCCAAAAGTTTGCACGTTTATGAAAGCAAAACAATATATAGGAATGGTAGCTGAACAAGAGCAATTGCTGGCTAGAGAAGAGAGACTGTTTTAGACTAATGCCCAGTTAGTTCCCAAGC
The DNA here is from genome assembly GCA_013401275.1 of Pandion haliaetus. Classification (NCBI taxonomy): domain Eukaryota; kingdom Metazoa; phylum Chordata; class Aves; order Accipitriformes; family Pandionidae; genus Pandion; species Pandion haliaetus. The sequence goes on from VYZV01025265.1 coordinate 85,621, forward strand.
AGTGATCCGCCCCCCCTGCCAACTACCTCCAGTTTATATATTGGGCATGACATCTATGACCCCCCAACCAAGCACACCTGATCAGAGCGAGCGCTGAGCAGTTTCTTTGTACTGTGCAGCAGCCTGGAAGAGTTGCCTTGGAGCAGGTAGGAATGATAGGAAATCTGGTTTGTGAAATGGCTACCTTTGCCAAAGCTACCTGGATGTGATAAGCACATCCAAGGCTAATACTAAGTGTGTCCTAAAAAGTTTATTTTGATAGGAGATTCTCCATGTGGCATGTTAAAAAAAGTGATTCTCATAAGCCAGGCAAGGAGGACTCCAATGTCTGAGGAAACTGCATTAAAGAGGAAGGAGTTTCAGACATCAGTACAGTCCCATTCTGCAGCCTGTTGAAGCAAAACTTTCTCTCCAGCTGACAGTGAGGTGATATAAAAAGACCAAAAACTAAAGGATGTGGGCAGGAGGTATTCTCATGTGGCAGAGAGTTAGCTACAGTACCTATGTGTGCATTTTCACGTTTCAGCGATAGAGGAAAAGAAGTGACATAACAAGGTGATGCAGCATTACATATGCCCTCAGGTGGCAGTATACACTCAGGTAGTTAATCCGGAGTTGCAGACGTACTGTTACCCTATGCTAAGATATAACGGGCCCTCAAATTTCATATTTGATATATAGTCACTTCCATGTAGTCTTTAATTTCTGCTAACATTTCAGCCAAATCTGTATTATCTGTGTAACAATAATATAAAATGTTATAAAACAACATTAAAGAGGTAAAAAAACCCAAACCAAACCCTTAAGACTAACGGCACATTCATAAGAGTTTCAAAGTTGTGTCGCTGGATTTTGAGCAACACAGAAACACCCTTTCAAGTGTGTACGAGTCCAGAGACTGAAGTCGACAAGTTCAGCCCATTCTAAAGGCAGGGGTGAAAAGCGAGATCTATCAGAGGAAAGTAAAGCTGAAGTACAGACTTGAGTGCCAAGGTTGTACACTGGAAACAGTACAGCGAGTATCCCCAGTTAGGGGAATCCATGATTATCACTTTTGTAATTCTACAAATCCTGGCACTCAGAATGTACCTCTTACTAATCAGCCAAATCCTTTTTAAATTCATAGGTTTTTGTCTACAAAAAACACTGCTGGTGTTGAGAGGCAGATTTTTTTGGGGGGGGAGGTGCATGGTGTGAAGAAGTACTTCCTTTTGTTTGCTTTAAGCTTGCTGCCATCTCATTTCAGTGTTAGTCATAGGTCAAATATCAGGAGAAACTGCACATCAGTATCCCTTTTACCTTTGCTACACTTTTCAGGATTTTACAGACCTCTCTCACAGATCATCTGTCATAGTTCTTTATATAGGTTTAGCTATACAGTTTATTCCATTGCTGCTTTTCTAGACTGAGTGCCAAGTTTGAATCCTCTTAAAAAAGCTTCATTTTTACCACGTGATATTCAGCTTTGTCTGATAAAGAAGCCCTCTTTCACTGTTTTGCAAAGTCAATATCTGAAAAACTTACTTAACAGAAATAGTTATTTCTAAAAATAGAAGCTATGATGTTACTTTGCAAACCCCAAAATATATTTGAATACACATTTTAAAAAATCTTACATAAATCCAGGATTTATTTTATAAGAAGAAAGTAACCTAACATACTTTATTTTTATGATGCCAGTTGATACTTTTAATAAGGAGAATCACTGGCCTGGGATATGCAAAAAGAATGCCACAAGCTGGAGAAATGGGCAAACAGGAACGTCACAAAGGTCAGCAAAGGCAAAAGCAAAGTTCTGCTTCTGGGATGGTTTAACCCCATGCCACAGGACAGGCTGCACTCCAGCTGGACAGACAGCAGCTCTGCAGAAAATGACCTGGGGTTTTTGTGGACAAAAAGTTGAATATGAGTCAGCAGTGTGCCCTTGCAGCCATAAAGGTCAAAGAGGCAACAGCATCCTGGGCTATACGAGTAAGAGCACAGCTAGCAGATTAAGAGAGGTAATCCTGCTCCTCTGTTCAGCACTTGGGAGACATCTGAAGACATGCACCCAGTTTTGGGCTCTCCATTGATGTGCTGCAGCAAGTCTAGCAACAGCCAAGAAGATGATTAGGAGCTGGGGACCATGAAGTACAAAAAGAGGCTGAGAAAGATGAGCTTGCTCAGTATTCAGAGGAGAAGGCTAGCAGGAGATCTTATTTCTGTCTTTAACCACCTTAACGGACGGGCATAAAGAAGACAAAGCTGTACTCTTCTAAGCAAATGACAGTGACAGGGCAAGAGGCAACAGACACAAGCTGCAACATGAAAAATTCAAATTGGATATAATAATAATAAATCAGATAAAGTGTTTTCACTATAAGGGTCACAGGAGATATTAAAAACTTAACAGGACATAGAATGAAACAACCACAACTAACTGGACCTGCTTTGACTAGGAAGTTGGCTGAGAGGCCTGCAAATGACCTTCCAACCTAAGTATTTTATGCGTCTATGACAATTCAAAACATAGAGAATCCTGCTTTAAAGAAAAAAACGAGGAACATAGAGGAAATCAGCAATGACAAGGTGGACCCCAGAATGAGCGAAGGTCTTCTCAAATGAAAGTCTGCCTTGCACCACATCAACAGTCCTGAGCAAAGAGGCCCTGAGCAACCTGCTCTAATAACAAAGGTGGCTTTAAGCAGAGATGCATGACCAATGCAGAGTTTCCCAAAGCTAAATTAATTTACAACACTTTCTCCATTTTTATACTGTGATATTCGGATGCCTTCACTGAAAGGAGTACTGGCACCTCTTTGCAAAGGAAAAGCAGTTTGAAATCCTTTTACCCACAGAAAGAGACCTTTCTAACAAAACCTGTGTTACAACTTTTCAAAGTATGTAAAAGCCTGCAAGAATGACAAGAATAAAAAGAGTACAACCCACCTGAGTTAGCTTCTTGTGAGCAGTTTACTCCACTAGCCATAATCATGTTGGGCATCAACGGTCTCAGATAGTGTAAAACAAAGTGTAGCTTCATGAGCCAAATGGAAGCCTGGCGTAAGAGATGGTTGTGGTTTAACCCCAGTCAGCAACTAAGCACCACACAGCTGCTCACTCACTTCCCGCCGCACCCAGTGGGATAGGGGAGAAAATCAGGAAAACAAGTAAAACTCGTGGGTTGAGATAAGAACAGTTTAACACAACAGAAAAGAAGAAACTAATAATGATAATGACAACACTAATGAAATGACAACAGTAATAATAAAAGGATTGGAATATACAAGTGATGCACAATGCAATTGCTCACCACCCGCCGACCGATGCCCCATTAGTCCCCGAGCAGCGATTCCTCCCCACCCCCACTCCTCCAGTTTATATACTAGATGTGACATCACGTGGTATGGAATATCCCTGTGGCCAGTTTGGGTCAGCTGCCCTGACTGTGTCCCCTCCCAACTTCTGGTGCCACTCCAGCCTTCTTACTGGCTGGGCATGAGAAGCTGAAAAATCCTTGACTTTAGACTAAACATCACTTAGCAACAACTGAAAACATCAGTGTGTTATCAACATTCTTCTCATACCTAGCTCAAAAAAATAGCACTGTACCAGCTACTGGGAAGACAATTACCTCTATCCCAGCTGAAACCAGGACAAAGATCTGGCACGGTCATGTCCTGCTGAAGGAACTCAGAAGCTAGTTTTGCATATGGTTGAAAGACAAACTCAGAGAGAAGATAATTTGGGATGTCAAACATCAGATTCTTCACCCGCTGGAGGAAGTTCATGCGATCTGTAAGGTCTGTGAATACCCTGGGAACATAAGAAGGGGGACTGGGACACTGAGTGGCTTCAAAATCTAAGCCACATGGTATTTGCTGCAAGAGAAACATGGAAGGGACTGAAAGATGCTCAGCCAGTATCTGCCTGCAGGGTAGTACAGGGTCTGTAAGGACAGCATCAAACTCGCTCTCCTCAAGATATCTGACAAGCTCTTTGTTGTACAGTAAGTGTGTACAGGTAGACAGGAACTTAGCAGAAGCATTTTTCACTCCTTCATATATTTTAACAATTATTTCCAGAACAGATCCTTCTTCAAATACATGCTGGCTAGTTCTCCAGAAAGTGTGATTCATCTCTTCCTGTGTGAAAGGAACTGAGTACATTTTCGTAACAAAATTCTTTGTTGGCTGTATGTGCAAACTGATTTCAGGTGCAACAATGACTATTTCATGTCCCTTCTGCCTGAGACCATCCAACACTTCCCACATGCTGAGCCAATGACTCCCATCCACCGGCACCACCAGCAGCTTCCCACCAGCAGCCAAACTGAGCACGGACAGGAGCAGGACCAGCATCACCGTGACTTGCGGATAAACACTAAGCACCAGGGCCATTTCTGCAGAAATCTGGTGAGTGCTGCCCAGAAAGAAAACCACTGGTGGCACTGAAGCAACAGCACCAAATCCACGCTTTTAAGCAATCTGTGCTACACCCTAACTTTTGATCCTTGGAGGTATTTGCTGTGTGGTAAATGTATAATCACTGATTTCATAAAAGACTGCATAACAAGCACCAGGGTTCAGCAATCTACGCAGATGGGTGGAAAATGTGGTGGATGCAGCAGATAAGCCCCATCTGTTTCTATTAGAAAACCTTTGGCAGCTCTATTTCCTTTGAGCAGGATCTGCGAAGCCACCATAACCCCTTCAGGCTCATTGAATTTTTTCTCAAATCTCATAGCGATCACCAAGGTGAAATCTTCTGAGGCCTGCCTGTAAACAGAGATGATGCTTCTTCTCCTGAGAGTCCACAACCTGCAACATTCCTCCTTATTCCAGCTTTGGAAATACCCATGTGAAGAAGCAGAGAAATTCATTGACAAAGAAGTGGTAAGGCAGCAAGACTACACCAGGACAGGAGCCTGACATGCATTTCTCAGTAAATACCAGACTCTGCCACAACAATTTGTGAAGTTGTATGGATTATACCTAACTGCAAGGCCTGTGACAGCCCCTCAGGCTTGCCTGCTGCTCATCCATCACTGACTAAGGGAGAAAGAGAGTACCAAGTTACTCAACATTACACAAAATGGCTTCACATGTGTAATGAAAAAGGCATCAACCGAGCATACTTTATAAGTGAAAAGATATAGCTGCCTACACAGAAAATGGGAAGTGAGGAAGAAAGTGAGAGAAAAATAACTTATTTCACGAGTATTTGCCTAACTCACCCTAAATGAGAACTTGATTCCTATCTGCAACACAAAATTCCATGCTTGTGAACACAGAAGTCTATCGGAACAAGAATTAAAAACAGAGCATGACCCACCTGAGGTAGCTCCTTGTGAGCACAGTTTACTCCTCCAATTACAATGATGTTGGGCATCAAAGGTCTTGGATAATCTAACACAAAATCTAACCTCATGAGCCAAATGGAAGCCTGCCGTAAGAGATCCAGCACAGTTACGTCCCGCTGGAGGAACTCGGAAGCCAGTTTTGTGTATGGTTGAAAGACAAAATCACAGAGAAAATAATTTGGGATGTCAAACATTAGATTCTTCACCCGCTGGATAAAGTTCATGTGATCTGTAAGGTCTGTGAATACCCTGGGAACATAAGAAGGGGGACTGGGACACTGAGTGGCTTCAAAATCTAAGCCACACGGTACTCCTCGTAAAAAAAACACAGAAGGGACTGAAAGATGCTCAGCCAGTATCTGCCCGCAGGGTAGTACAGGGTCTGTAAGGACAGCATCAAACTTGCTCTCCTCAAGATATCTGACAAGCTCTTTGTTGTACAGTAAGTGTGCGCAGCTGGTGATCGCCAAATCAGAGACTCTTTTCATACTTTGGTATATTTTAAGAAATCTTTCCAGAAAAGATCCTTCTTCAAACAAATCTTGTAAAAATGCCTGGAAATTTTCATCCATCTCTTCCTGTGTGAAAGGAACTGAGTACATTTTCATAACAAAATTCTTTGTTGGCTTTATGTGCAAACTGATTTCAGGTGCAACAACGACTATTTCATGTCCCTTCTGCCTGAGACCATCCAACACTTCCCGCATGCTGAGCCAATGACTCCCATCCACCGGCACCGCCAGCAGCTTCCCACCAGCAGCCAAACTGAGCACAGACAGGAGCAGGACCAGCATCACCGTGACTTGCGGATGAACACTAAGCACCAGGGCCATTTCTGCAGAAATCTGGTGAGTGCTGCCCAGAAAGAAAACCACTGGTGGCACTGAAGCAACAGCACCAAATCCACGCTTTTAAGCAATCTGTGCTACAGCCTAACTTTTGATCCCTGGAGGTATTTGCTGTGTGGTAAATGTATAATCATTGATTTGATAAAAGGCTGCATAATAAGCATTTAATGCCAGCCAAGTCCACAGGCTGGTGGTGTGTGCATGCACTAGATAAACCCCGTCTGTTTCTATTAGAGGAACAGTAAAGAGTGTCCAGGAAGGAAGCAGGGGTGTTTCTGGGTGGCAATGTATTTCTGATAGCTTCCCCTCTGGCTGAACCTTTTGCAAGTGTAGGAGATCTGTCACATCCACATCACCATTCAGCCTAGCAGAGGCTGCTCACTTCCCCCAGGCAAGACCTTTCCTTTCTCTCTCTCTCTCTCTGTTTGAAGAGTTATCTCTAGGAGGCTTATGGCCCCATAGCACATGTGGAAGAGCTATTTAAGATGGTTTCTAGACGGAGAAGACTGATGAAGTTGGAAGCAGAATGCCAGGTTTGTCTGCAGGATGCATCACCCATGTTAAGCAGTACTTCTCGTCTCTGAGACCTGAATCACGATGGAGGAGTTGGGTTTGTGAGCTCGGAGGGCAGAGCAGAGATGTATGAACGCTCTTGGAGGGGGACTTTCCGTGAAACAATTCAGGGCCTAATTCTGGCTTCTTTTTTGTCACTGGCAAATCTTGCATGGCATCCAGCAGCGGTGGAGTTGCATGAATGCTCAGGTGGCAAATTACAGTGTGCATGAGGATGTCTGTAAATGCCACAGCCACCTCTGCCACTTGGAGATGGGTGGAATTGCCACACGGGCCTCGTGACCTCATCCCATGGTGCACAAGTGCTAAATAATATGACAGAAGAGAAAGCTAGGGCACCAAAAAGAATAGCATGACTCTCCAGGCTGTCACACAGAGCAGCAGAGGAGGCTTTCCAATAACAACTGCATGCATTGCTATATTCTACATCTGAGGCACCCAGAGTACATGCCACATCTGAGAGGTTAGCATAATTGCCAAGGCTGCATCCCCCTCAGTGCTAGTCATGCTGTGCTGGATGTGTCATAGCAGACCTGCTCCATGGCTCCATTCATTAGGACTGGGTTTTTGAGCCTGGAAAGAGCTTTTAAGGTTTTCTGAGCTGTCCCATGGGAGCTGCTCATAAGATAAATCCAACACTTTGTCCTACTGTCCACAAATTCTGACAATCGCTTTGGCTGGTGGATACAACATCCCATCACAGACCTTCACTAGAACAACCTAGAGTTTCTCTTCAACTGAGCATACTTTATAAGTGAAAAGATATAGCTGCCTACACAGAAAATGGGAAGTGAGGAAGAAAGTGAGAGAAAAATAACTTATTTCACGAGTATTTGCCTAACTCACCCTAAATGAGAACTTGATTCCTATCTGCAACACAAAATTCCATGCTTGTGAACACAGAAGTCTATCGGAACAAGAATTAAAAACAGAGCATGACCCACCTGAGGTAGCTCCTTGTGAGCACAGTTTACTCCTCCAATTACAATGATGTTGGGCATCAAAGATCTTGGATAATCTAACACAAAATCTAACCTCATGAGCCAAATGGAAGCCTGCCGTAAGAGATCCAGCACAGTTACGTCCCGCTGGAGGAACTCGGAAGCCAGTTTTGTGTATGGTTGAAAGACAAAATCACAGAGAAAATAATTTGGGATGTCAAACATCAGATTCTTCACCCGCTGGATAAAGTTCATGCGATCTGTAAGGTCTGTGAATACCCTGGGAACATAAGAAGGGGGACTGGGACACTGAGTGGCTTCAAAATCTAAGCCACACGGTACTCCTCGTAAAAAAACCACAGAAGGGACTGAAAGATGCTCAGCCAATATCTGCCTGCAGGGTAGTACAGGGTCTGTAAGGACAGCATCAAACTTGCTCTCCTCAAGATATCTGACAAGCTCTTTGTTGTACAGTAAGTGTGCACAAGTAGAGAGAGTAATGGTAGAGATGCTTTTCAGTCTCCGGTGCACTTTAAGAATCTTTCCAGAAAAGATCCTTCTTCAAATAAATCCCGTGAAAAAGAATGGATACTTCCATCCACATCTTCCTTTGTGAATGGTATTGGATACATTTTCATAATAAAATTCTCTTGATGGTTTTATATGTATGTCTATTTCAGGTGCAACAACGACTATTTCATGTCCCTTCTGCCTGAGACCATCCAACACTTCCCGCATGCTGAGCCAATGACTCCCATCCACCGGCACCGCCAGCAGCTTCCCACCAGCAGCCAAACTGAGCACAGACAGGAGCAGGACCAGCATCACCGTGACTTGCGGATAAACACTAAGCACCAGGGCCATTTCTGCAGAAATCTGGTGAGTGCTGCCCAGAAAGAATATCCCCAGCTCCATGTTTTTAAGCAATCTGTGCTGTGCTTTCTCCGGATGATCTTTAGACTTATTTGCTCTGTGGTAAATGTATAATCATGGGTATGCCAAAGACCGAATTTGAGGTGTTAAAGTTCAGCCAATTTGGCAGATAGTAATCAGAGCCGCAGCTAGACTGGGAAACACCCACCTCTTTGTATTGGAGGAACACTGGGATTTAAGGAAATGAGGGATCCTTTAACAAGTGATCTGCTCAAAAGAGCTAATTAACAGATTATTTTCCAAACAAGAATTTTCAGTGTAAGAAAATTCCTCCTCTCCTGCCAGTCCAAATCATTTTCTCTTTGTAAAAGCTTAGAAAAATATTAATGCTTCACATGGGAAATGGTCTGGTTTCTTTATCAGTTTTATATCTTGACACCGTAATGAAAATGGAAAATTGGCTATCAAAGTTCATTTCACTGAAAGGACTGCTTTTGGAAGGATGAAGTAGGGGCTGGAAGGAGAAAGGAGAAGGGCATGGGTTTTGCCGCCTATATTTAAAACTGGATTAGCAACTCAGAAATACCGTTCTAGATCAGCCTGGGAAGAGTATGCCCCAGGGCCATGAAAGCAAACAACATTAATGCATATGCAGGATTTGCAGACAGTCAGCCCTAATGATGAAAATTATTGCACAGAAGTAATTTTGACAATACAATAATTTAGTATGGAGGTTGATAGTATGCATCAGAATTTTTTTAAAGTACATTTACTGAATTACTGCTGCTCTAGATACACCCTTTGCAGGGAAACTTTTCAGAAGGCAGTGTAAGCTGTTGCAGATGTGCAGTGTTGGCCAGCAGCTATGAAAACCTCCAACAGTTTTGCAGAAAATTTTGTAAGGAATCCATGCGGTGAAAGGATAAGCCTAGACTGACAGAGTAACCAGAACATTACCTGCTGACTGATGCGTTATTTCTAAATTATGAAAGGATGGTTCTATTAAACCGAAAAGATTCATTGTTCTTAAAAATCAATCGTGACAGTAAAACAAATAGTTTGAGTTAATAATACTGATCTGGCAAACACCAGCAGCAGATATGCCTTGTAAGACAGCAATCACCATCACTGGTGGGTGTGTGCCTCATTAGCGAGAGTGCAGTGATGAACTACTTCCAGCTAGCCCAAAGAAAACAATTGTGTAAGCAAAAATGCTTACATCCTGCTAATGCTGTAGAAGAGTACCTGCAAGAGTGGGAGAGAATTAAAATCACCCCAGTTTTTCACCTATTTTCTTTGTCTTTACAGTATACCATACTGCACATATGAAACCCACAAACCCATGTATACAATTATATACGTACAGAGCATTTGCAAACAGCATTCTCCCTTCAAATATTAATATATTTTATCAGGGAAATCACTGACCTGAGATAATGGCTTTTTCTTTCCACAGTTTATACCTCCAATAAAGACTATGTTGGGCATCACTGGCATGGGATACTCAAAAACAAAATCCATTCTTTTAAGCCAAATGGATCCATGGCTTAAGAGCTCCTTCATTGTTACTGGTCTGTGAAGAACCTCTGAGGCCAGAAGTTCAAATGGCAAATAGGCAAAATTGCAAAGAAATGTTTCTGATGACTTGAGAAATAAGTTTTCCACACGCTGGATAAATGTCATGTGGTCTGAGTTGTCTGTAAATGTTCTTGGGACGTAGGAAGGAGGGTCAGGACACTGAGTAGCCTGTAAATCAAAACTGCAGGGGAGTCCCCGTAAAAAGAAAACAGATGGGATAGAGAGATGCAGAGCCAGTATTTGTCCACATGGTACAACAGGATCTGTGAGAACTGCATCAAATTTACTCCCTTCAAGATATTGCATCAGATACTTATTGTGCAGTAAACTGCTACAGGAGGAGACGTAGAGATCGGAGATGACTTGAACTTTTTCATAAAGCACAGTAATTCTTTGAAGAAAAGGTCTTCTCTCAAAAAGATCATTCGCAAATGAATGCATGCTTGCTCCCAGTTCTTCCCTAGTTAAAGGCACTGGATAAGTTTTGAGAGTGTAATATTCAGATGCCTTCACGTTCAAGTTTACTTCTGGTGCAACAACGACAATTTCATGCTCTTTCTGGCTGAGGGCTGCCAGCAGTGAGCGCATGCTGAGCCAGTGACTCCCATCCATTGGCACCACCAACAGCTTTCCACCATTAGCCACGCAAAACAGAGGCAGGGAAACCAAAACCCCCACAGAAACTAAGTAACTGTATTTACTTACGGGAGCCATGTTCCTAGAAATCCAAAGTCTGTTCATCTGCCCTGACCTAAGAGATTCTAAGTAGACCCACAGCCCCCTGCCAGATTCTCACATTCCCCCTTAACGATCCGGCTTTTCCAGCAAAACCAGTCACCAGTAACCATTCAAGGCATTGATGAATCATTTAAGAAACATGATAAATCAACTTCGGTTGGGCAAAACTGGGCTTGGTATCTGAGGCTCCCTTGGGATGGGTCCTTTCTGATTGTTTCTCTCTGCTGACTGATGTTAGATTGAAAATAAAACCAGACTTTGCGAAAACAAAATCCCAAGCCTTTGAATAGTGCTGGCACTTGGAAGTAACTGGGCTTGCTGAAAGCAGGTATTAAAATGCTTTCTTGCTTTCCTTCTTTTCTTTCTTTCTTTTTGATAAGCATTTTGCAGCTGTTCTGAAATGTTTATCGAGTTTATGTTTAAAATTATAAAATTATGCCACTATAGAGCACGATATCTGTGCAAATCCTAAGGAGAAGGCTCTGTGATTTACATACAGCTCGGCACTGGGGCCAGATACACCACCAGGTACAAATTTATTACAATAAGCAACACTGAAGCAGAGGCTTGCAGCCACCAGGAAAACCACCGAATCCATGCTGTTATGCATGACACTTCTTTTTTCTCATCCTGACCTATCTCTCTGTGCCTCTCTCGATCATTTTCTTCTTCCAGGAACAATAAGGAAAAGCCACACATTTCCCCTTGTGCCTAATACAAGAAAGCTTGGAGAGAAGTCGCCAGTATCAGCCCTCTTGTTTCAGGCCAGGAACTGACTTTAAGTGGTAAAGAGGTGGTGTTATTGCTTCAGATGAAAAACTAAAAGCAAGACACCATGTCTGAGCAGTTAACAAGTACTTGTGATAAACCTGTCAACCCCCAGGATTGTATTTTGCGGTTAGATCTAACTGTGATGCAGAAGCATAGTCGGAAGACAAGAAGAAATCAGGACTGAAGAATCAGTACTTCTGCAATAAATATTACTGCTGGACTATGATCTTTAGCCCCTGGGCAAGATGAGAGCGAGAGTGAGCTTTGTCTTCAGAGGAAAGTCTGATTTTAACCTGGAGCTGCCACATGGCCTTGCCTGCAGGCAGGGTGCTGCTTTCCCAAAGGATCTGCCTGCTTTTGTCCTGAGGAGCCATTAAGCAGCTCTGATGGACAGAACAGATAGGAGAAAGCACTACCCTGATAAAAGTGGCCATGTGGGGGTTGACAGGCAATTTGAATGAGACTTTTGTGAAAAAGCAAGATACGAATACTAGAGCTCAATAGAAATAAACAGTACTTTCAATGGGCAGCATCAGGGGAGGTACCCGGAGGAGTAAAGAAAAGCCTGAGGGCGGTTAAGGTTGGCTCTGGGAAAGATGTGCCAGGCTTGTAAAATGCAAATATATTTTCTTGTGAAGCTTCACCCATTCATGTTCACAAAGGCCTATGAATTTGGGGGAAGAGTAAGAGTGGTGATAGGCAGGAGGAATCCATTCCCTAAGACTCACGGAAGGCTGGCAAGTGAAAAAGGTTCAAGGGAAGAATAGAGGAGAGTCTGTTTATTTTTAAGTAATGTTCACAAAGGATGAAACTTTATCCTTTCTGGGAAGCAATGTGATTTGTGGCTGAAACGGCTGGATGACACTAACTACAGATTCATCATCTGTAGAGATGTAGGAGAGCTGTCTCCTCCTATCCTTTTCTACTTAATCTCTGACTTCACTTGAGGCTGTTCTTCTTACAGCACAAGCAAGCAAGAATATACATCACATGCAGCAACAAGCTAACGTACATCGTGAACACCAACAAGCTAGCATACATCACATGCATGCCTTTATCAAGTACTTTTTGGACCACAGATGCCCCAGCAAGCACCCATCAACATTTCCCTATCCAAACCAGATGTCTCCTAAAAATGCAGTTGAGAATTCAGCTATCTAGTTTTTGTGGTGGAAGCTATTGTTACACTAAAATCTTTACCACAAAATTATTAGCCTTCGACTCAAACACAAGGCTGCTGTTACAGAAAAGAGCACATGATGCTATTGCATGTAACTCAGTGAGTTACTTTTCTGACTGGATAAGCAGCTAATGCTCTTGAAGAAATATTCTACTGCCTCTTATGTGGGGCACAGAATTTTTGGAAGAGCTGTTATAATTCACCTGCCCTTTTTGCATTAATTCCTAGGCTAGATGGTGTTTGTGTACCTGACTTCAGCTGGCATTAAACACAGCATAGCATGGGATCCCCTCACTGAACAAAATCCATGTGTTGGGCAGACCCAAGGAAAGGAGGTGGAATCACATCCTGTTCTCCTGGTCCACTATACCACTCTGTTTTTCACGCAGATTGACTATACAGAAAGCGTTAATCTAAATTGCCTCTTTGGGTAAGAAATGTCCATATCAAACACACTATTAAACCTCACCCAGATCATGCGGGTGTACAACTGCCAGAACTTTTCCCTTGTTACACCTTTCCCAGGCAGTCACTGACCTGAGATAATGGTTTCTTCTGTCTGCAGTTTATGCCTCCAATGAAAATCATATTGGGCATTACAGGCATGGGATAGTCAAAGACAAAGTCAAGTCTCTTCAGCCAAATGGATCCGTGACTTAAAAGGTGTGTAATTGTCATCGGCTTTTGGAGGAAGTCTGAGGCCAGGCTTTCAAATGGTGAAAAGACCATACTGCAGGTGAAAGTCTCTGAAATGCTGATGAGAAAGTTCTCCACTCTCTGAGGAAACGTCATATGATCTGTATTGAGTGAGAACATTCGTGGGATGTAGGATGGTGGGTCCGGACTCTGAGCAGCATGGACGTCTATAGCACATGGGACGCCCCGCAAGAAGAAAACAGTCGGGACAGAAAAGTGCAAAGCAATTATCTGTCCACAGGGTGTCAGAGGATCTGTAAAGATGGCATCAAATTTACTTTCTTCGATGTATTTCATCATCTCTGTTGTACAGTAGGGAACTGCAGGAAGTTTGAAACATGGCAGAGCTCTTTCTGAAATTATCCCAGGTATTCAAAAATCTCATCAGGAACGACTCTTCACTAAAACAGTTTGCACTAAGTGAGCGCATAAGTTCTTCCATCTCTTCCTTTTTGAAAGGTACAGGGTACGTTTTCAATTCATATATCCCAGAGGAATCTATCAGCATTTTGCTGTCTGGTGCGATGACAACTATTTCATGCCCTCTCTTGCTCAGCTCAGCCAGCACTTCCTTCATACTGAGCCAGTGGCTGCCCTCCATCGGGATCACCAGCAGTTTCGCAGCGGCAGCAACATTCAGGCAGCACAAGAAGGGAAGCAGCATGTTGCAAGCTGGACGGACAGGAACCCATGCACAAGAAAGGCCTGGGGTGGTTGACAAGCTTTTGTAGCTATGCTCCACCTACGCAAACACACCACTTTGCAATGCTTTCTAGTGATACCTCTGCCCTTTTGACTTGCCTCACATTTCAGGTGTTCACAAGCTTGCATGCAGTGGAGTCACGGTAGGTGACTAGTGATTATAAAAGCTTGAGATGAGGTTTGTACTTCAAAAGCGGGTTTGCGTGAGCATGAGAAAGGTGTGTCTCCTATCAAACACTTGCTTGCCCAAGCTGAGACTACAGCTCAACACCTCAGCCTTCTCTTCTTCCCACAGTAGGAGCACAGCCTCATGACACTTCTTACCACCAGCAGCCCAGCACCTTTTGCTGACATTTACTGACAACATGCTCTAAGGTGCGTGGCAATCCATGAAAGAAATGCACACAGAGAGTGAATGGACAGAAACACTGCTGACCCCACATGGTAGTACTGGGTCTATAAAGTAAACGTAACTTATAGTAAAGATAAATATGAGAAATCAATGTTAAAGTACCTGGGATTTGTTTTTTCCTTTTTTTTTCAATAATCAAACCCAGTTGGTACAACTGAGAAAAATGAATTATTTTTTTCATTGATGCAAACATGCATTTTTTTTAAGTAGCCAACAGAAAATCTTTCCCCATTTCTACATATAAGTTCCATCTAACCTCTTATCCTATCAGGTATAAAACTAAGTTGCAAAACAGCACTTCACCATTGTACTTCAGATAACATAAACCAACAACACATTTCTAATTCATGAACTCACGAGTTCATGGCCTATGTCAGTTCAGTTCATGACTGAAAGAGTTCATCAGCTCTGTGGGTCCAGATCCTTCTCAGCTGCTAACTGCTGGATTTTTAAATGTTAGTGATAAACTCTCACCTTAAAAGTTTATAAGTAGGTGGCTGGGCAGGTGCCTTTGGGATACAATTTGTTCCTCCAGGGCATTCAGGGCTCCACATCACTGGTGGAGCTTTCTTTCACATGCAGTTTCTGCATGGTTATTTTCAAGCCTGGTGGGAAAGCTTTGACCTTATTGAGAACCTGCCCTCCAAAAAGAGCAGCCAGCTCCGTCACCTGCACTGTCCCCATATCAGTAGTTTCCAACATAGGATTAACTTAATGGCACTTTTCAAACAGCTCAGGAGAAGGTGATGCACAGAAACAGACCTGTTGCTCGTAACCTCTGACAAGGCTGTCAAATGAGCACTAGAAAAAGAGGCACTCAAGCTAGACTGACAGTTGAAGACATACAGTCATGCATGTCTCATGTGGGGCATTTACAGACATCTGCTTTGGTATGTAATATCTAGTCAGCAATCTTTCCCACTCCTGACTCCATGTCCTTTTGAAAGACCCCTTGTGAACAATTGCTACTCCTTTTCCTTTATTCGAACATATATAACCAGTTAGAGTGAACAAAATGGCACTGGAGACTATCCTGGTAAGAGGATTGGCTCTGCCACTTCCAACACAAGCACTAAACATATTTATCGGGACAAAAAGGGAGGATACTAGGGCTTTCTTCTACACTACTCTGTTTCAAGGGTATTCACAATTTGCAATACTTGAATATCCCTTTCCTGCTTTTGATCTGCTATAGAATATGCTGTACATGATTCAGAGAACTGGTTGGTACCCAAAAACCTGAAAGGGAATTTACAGAAGACATCCACACACAGAAAAGCTTAAAACCTAATTAAATAACCTATGAAAAAAGGGGGAGGATACAATTTTAAAAGGCTTTCTTTTGGGGGTTAGATATTGACACCTTGAAATAACAGCAGAGATGTAAATGAATCAGTCTGGCAGATGGATGTGACAGAAAAAGAACTGATGAATAGCTAAAATCTTAAGTCCTATAACCTTCAGTGTGGATGAAAGGAGAATAGGTATGTGGAAGTATGGACGGACAGTCCATGAGACAGCTGGGAAGGGAGGACACCATGAGGCAGACAGAGAGCGCACTGTGCTTATGGGTGTTCCTCAGGCTAGTCTTTCAAAGCATTATAGCCAAGTCCTGAGCCTGCGTTTGGTTGCAGGGACAGCTCTTACAGAGATAGACATGGCATAAGAAACTTAGATGAAATGGAAGGTAACAAGTCTGGCTCCTGTTGGGGAGGAAAGTTTGCAACTCACCAAAATTCAGGTGAGCTTCAGTTCAACAAAAGAGCTTATCATTTGCATTAAAGTTACGTGTCACTTAAATTCCCATATCTGATAAGGATTTAGGTTTGCCAGGATATGATATAATCTGAATGCTGGATACCAGGAGATAACATTTCTGCATCATGCGGGATTTCTCATTAGCTTTCTATCTTTAAATACCAAGGTGTTGGCAGTTAGGTTTTGGTGTAAGGATGCTTAAACATTTATGCCCTTGCCTTTTCAATAAAAACAAAATAAAATTTTATACCTGAGACAGTTTTTTCTTCTGATCACAGTTTATCCCTCCAATAAAAACCATGTTTGGCATCACTGGTCTCGGGAACTCAAACACAAAATCGTATCTCATTAGCCAAACAGATCCACGGCTTAGAAGGTCTGTAGCTGTCATTTTCTTTTGAAAAATCTTGTATGCAAGTTCTTCAAATTGAGCGAATACAGGCTTACAGTAAATGAACTCCAGCATATGGACCAGCACGTTCTTCACGCGTTGAGCAAATGTCATGCTATCTGAATTATTTAGAAAGAGTCTGGGGACATAGGAAGGAGGGTTTGGACACTGGGTGGCTTCAGAATCCATACCGCAAGGAAATCCCCGCAAAAAGTAGACAGAAGGAACTGAAAGATACTCAGCAATTATTGGTCCACACATCATAATTGGATCCGTGAAAACCACGTCAAATTTGCTCTCTCTCAAATACTGCATCATGTCTTCATTTTGCAAAAGGCTCTTACAGTTGGCGAAAAAGAACCTGAAAATTTCTGACATGCTTTGATACATTGTAATAATAATATTCAAAACAGATTGTTCAATAAAGTGAGCCTTAACAAATGACTTGAGCACAACAGTTAAATGTTCCTCTGTGTAAGGTATTGGATATACTTTCACTGTGTAATTCTGAGGCTCCTTTGACTTCATATATAAATTTGTTGATGGTACAACCACAACAACTTCATGTCCGTTTTGCTGGAGTTTCCTCACTACTGGGCGCATGCTGAGCCAGTGACTTCCATCCTGAGGTATCACCAGGATCTTTCCACCTTCAGCAAAGATTAAAGATGATGTCAGAAGAAGAAATATCCCAGTACATTGGTAAAAACACTGAAATGGAAGAGCCATTTTGGTGGAAGTAAACCGGAGAGTTCTGCTCTGGAGGCATCCGATCCAACACTGTCCTTTATATGAAAGTCCAGGCATGCTTTAAATTTTCTCCAGGGAACTTATTGACTGCAGAAATAAATATTTAACTTCCCACCATTGTTGTGGTTATCCTTCAGTATTGCAATTGCTCATATAACAGGGACGGAGAGCACACTGATCTTGTAAAAAAATGTCCCCCTTTGTACTTTTTGTTAATTTTTAAGCTTGGAAGTTTATCAGCACGCTCCTTCCTCCATGAAGCTAAGAAGACCAGGGATGTCATCTTGTAATAATACTTGTGGTTAATACCATTGACTTGGTAAGTACCCAGTGAGAAAATAAGCCTAGTTTTGCTTTCAAAAGGCAACCTTTAAAATACACCCAGCACAATGAATGGAAATTGCAACACCATTTCTTTTATGGACTTGCCTAACTGAGAACACTTAACCTGTATGTAGAAGGCTGATGTTAAATTCCCACCTCCTGGAAGCAAACCTGCATGGTTTATGAATATACCACAGGTACCAGGATATACCATGCAATCCCAAATCTGAGGAGGAGAAGAACAATCGCTTCTGTTTGGCTTTTCTCCCCATGGTACTAGATAAAAAAAATTAACTAAATGATGGGTTCAGGGCAAGTTAAGGGAAAGGAGGCCAATGCAGACCTTCTGGGACACAAAGAAGGAACCTTGGTCTTTTGGTCACTGTCCTGAAAACCCTGTTTATATATTTTGAGCAAGACAAAATTTAGGAGGAGATATATCTTTTACTAATCCCACTGATAACACACACAGAGAAAACCCCAACAAGCAAACTTGGTTTCTGAGCTCTCCTGCTTTTACAGATAAGGGCAGTAACGTAAGCAACCACATGCAGGCGTCTCCTGGACCTCTTCAGCTATAAGCCCTGACAGAGCTGCAAATTCGCCTTTCCTCTTCCATGTTCCATTCAGAGCAGCAGCTCAACTTTGATGAGAAGAGAGATCCTCTCTTGATTAAATTAGCCAGGAACTTGGTAGTTGGACCTGTGGGTTTTAATCCACTCACAGGGAGGCACAAACTGTCCTTAAGAGTTCATGCTTCCTAAGGGAGGAACTGATTGCTGGGCTGTTACAAAAAACCTAGGTGGTAATACCCCAGCTTGGGTTTCCAGAGAAAGCTTTACTAGGGTGGTGTGACCCCATGTTTGCTGGCATTCACTGCTATCCTCTGGAAACATGCAGTGAACTGAGGCCCTCAGGGCTTTGCTGAAGGGATGTTTTGTCTTTTTGCAAGTAAAAGCAATGCCAGACCAAAGTCTTTTGGGTGGTGCTAAGGAAGAGGTCCTTGTGAAGAAAAGAGCTGATGCAAAACTATCAGCAGCACAAAGTTATTCCTGTTCCTTCCTTCTATAAGTGGTGGTGGGATTCCCAGCATCTTCAGTATGCCCTTACAGCCTTAGGCAATGGGGTTTGTCTCAGTAGACACCCAAAGGGTGCTAGCACTGGTCTGCGTAGCTCCACACTGTCACGCTGACATGGAGGAATCACCTTTAGACATGGAGAACTGATTTCTAGAGAGGGCCAAATACAGCGGAGGAAGAGGGGGGAGACAGTTTTGCAAGGTACAGACTGAAAGCACAAGACTGAAAAGTTTTACGAGTAATTCTGATTAAATGCTGGAGATTTGGAGATAAAGCATTTATTGCAACTGCTGTGACAGGAACTGGCCAAATACATTTGGAACTTGCTACTTGGTGTGTTTTTTACTCTGCATTTGGATATGATTTTCAACAGCAAAATTAGCTCACTGAAAACAGCCAATACAAAGTTCCTCTTCCAGTATCTGTAAGAGAACAAGTCTCTTGCTAGTATGGCTACAATTTCCTATGGACTCAACAGACTCCCTACCTTTTGTACCAGACCATTAGAGCAAAACTGTCGAAAAGGTGAGGCAGCAACAGGAAGGCCAGAAACAAGAAAAAGATAAATTAGAGGTAAACAGAGAACAGACAAACGGACAAAGAGAGGATGAAGTTCTTCGGTTAGCACAGAATCAGGTGAGGTCAGATCTAAGCTGGGTAATTATTATTCAGAAAATTAACAGACTGGCTCATTTCTCAAAGTAACATGGTAGGTTTGTATGTGTTTGTTGTTCATTATGCAGTAGCAAAGGGCACCTGGACCCCTTTCAGGTTAGAAGAGTGTGGTGCTCATTACCAGCTCCTGTTGTATGTGCAGATAAGCACCTGAGCAGTTTGATGAACAGAGGTTTCAAAGAGTGAGAGCCATGTGCCAGCTTGGAGGAAAGGCTTCCCCACTGGATACTGAAGGACAAAAATTTTATGTTAAACAAGGCTGAACCTTGGCTGACTCAAGAGTGCAGATTTGTTTTCCTCTCAGAAGTATCTCTTGCAATAAGGCTTGTGTGGGTTGCTCCAGGGTGTGCCTTTGAGCTGGCAAGGGGCGTTGCAGCGATGGAGCAGCACTGCACTGGCATGAAAGCAGCTCTGAGGAGTTCAGACTGCTCGGACCTTAAGCCATAACCATGTTGGGCGGTTTGGGTGCAGGTGTGCTTATGTCTCACACTATGATTGCTTCAGCTGGAAAAGGTGCTAGAACTCTCTCAAACTGCTTATCTCTGAGCTGGACTGGTTGTGACGTGTGGATTTCTTCTAACCTGAGCAGCAAACAGTGAGTGGCACAAAGGGAAGAGGATAGCAGATGGATACCTCAGCAGCTAGTTGTTAATATAAGCATCACTAAAACTAGAACTAAACCCAAATGTTTGTTGAGGCAGCCTGGAAATATTGGTTTCATCTACCAGATTTGTTTTCCTGTTGTTAGATGAGATTGCTCACCCCCTTATGCTCTGGCTCTTGCAAGTGGGTTGCTCAAATGCAAGAGTGTGTGGATGATGTATTTTGATTTCC
Source organism: Pandion haliaetus (assembly GCA_013401275.1). NCBI lineage: Eukaryota > Metazoa > Chordata > Aves > Accipitriformes > Pandionidae > Pandion > Pandion haliaetus. The sequence goes on from VYZV01025265.1 coordinate 106,085, forward strand.
CAGGTTTCTGGATGATGGATCAGGTTTATAGATGGAGGAATCCTTGTGTAATTGAACCCGGTCTTTTTCTGGATACAAACCAGTGCCAGGCAAATGCAGGTTGGTAGCTGCTGGCATGAACCTGCCTGATTCCCCACTTACATTTTACATTGCTATGGAGATACACTGGCATTTGCCTGCACAGGATAAGATAGTATGTAGTTTCACAAGCATGACTTTGGAGGAAAAACAGCTCATAAAAGTGATGATATGTTGACTGCAAGTTAGTAAGTCTTTGCAAGAGCAAGAAGCAGCACACAGCTAAGCAAATCACGGAACATAGGTAATTTCTAGGGCAGCCCTTTCCTAAGCCATAAATAGAAAACATATGAAAATGATAGTATGTGATCATGAAATTAATTACTGTATTATAACAGAAAGGTAACATTTAAGGCTGCCCAGGTAACTGTAATTGGAACATTTCCTAACTTTGTAGGGCAACGTGTTTGATATTGGTAAATATAATACTTTTATAACCTTTCTAGATTTTTGTGCAGAGACCTCTGTCAAATACTTCACCTTTAGACTTACATTAGAGGTGTTTTAATTTAACCAGCAGACAAACTTCCCATGGAAAGGGGAACTAAGGCAGTAGTTCCATTTGATGTGAGCAAATTTTTGTTGAAAGAACTATTTTACAGCTTCCTTCAGTATCTCTTCTTCAAAATATGGGAGGCACATGGGTGTGGACAAGAGCAAACTGAAGAGGACAGTGAGATGAACTGTTTGGTTAGAGCAGCCGTTTCAGGTTGATACATGCTGTGCATTGAGGATGAACAATGTATGACGGTTAAACTTTCTTTTTCAAAAGTAGTGCTGCTTTTACTTGTCTGATGTTGTGTATTTTGCCATTGCAATATAAGACAGAAGAACAGTATTGCCAGCTGTAAAGGTGCTCAACATCCTGTACAAAAGCATAATAAACAGATGCTGACGTGATACAAGGCTGCTCTGAACTGCCACTAAGTTCATCAACACCTTGAATATTGCATGAAGAAATTTGACCCTAGTATTTGGTTCATGAACAGAGTGATGACTACTGCTTCAGAATGGAAAATGAAGGGTTCCCCTATAGCTGTACTAATTTTAGCTACCCATGTCAGCAAATTAACAGTACCCGCAGACATGACAAGATCCCTTCTGAGGTCACACAAAGCGACGTTTGGGTTATACAGGCTTTTGAAAAGCATGCCTCTGTGTAGCAGGTATGTGTGTGCGCTTTGGTACTGCTTACTGTATTATTTGGCTTCTTGCCAAAGTCTTTGAATTCCACTTTAATTGCATATTTCAAAGGACCAGTTAGAAGTGTCTCCTTATCAGAGCTTCCCAGATTCTGCTGGCTCTGGCAGGAGGGTTTCAGAACAGGACCTGTCTTCTTAATCCTTGTGCTAGAGGGACAAACCACAGGTTATTTATTCAGTTACACTTCTCTTCTACTACCTACTTAAATCTGGGGTTATTTGAATGTTTTAAGTTAACTAGTTGTTTAAATATGTAATGCGTGGTTTAGGTTAAAAAAACCAGGAACAACTTTGAAAGGTTGCTATGGTTTACATTTCTGAACTTTGCTTTGATCAAATCATATGAACTTTGTTTTTATGAGCTGCCCAAAAAAGCAACTTTGCATTAACTTTGGCTAAAGATGAGGTATTCATCAAAGTGTCTCAGGGCTCACAGTCTGAGTTCATCTGCTGTGTCTCCCTAATGAGGGACCACTTACCATGCCAGCCTTCAGGTACTTCTGGAGTCATTAGTGGAAGACGCTGGCACAGAACCTCTGCTCAGTCAAGATACTGGGTCTGATTTCCTGCAAGCCTTGTATTAAACTTCCAGACACGGTAGGACTTGGCAACTGGATTTACGTGTCTGTTAATGAATATGTAGTTGCTATTGAGACAGATGCCTATGCAAAGTGCAGGATAAGAGGAAATCCATCCTGAGGCAGCCGGTGCAGTTATCTTAGTCAATGAGTAAGCGCAGTTTGTGTTGCCCCAGACCCAGTCCTGTGGTTGCATGTTCTCCCTCCCTCTGAGACTGCAGGCCATGGACAATGCTTACGGCTCAGGAAGGTCAGGCAATTTTGGATTTAATTCCCAGCTCTGTGCTGGATACGACACATATGCCCAGTTCGGCAAAAGCATGAGCTCCTCAGCACCCTGACGTCTTCAGCTCCAGAGCAGGTACTCCATGGGGCTGTGTCAGACACGGCAGAAAGGAGCCTTCTTTGGGAATGAGGCCACAATGCCTGATTTCTCTGTCTGTGGAAAACTATGGCAAGTGGTGTAACAGAAGGGTCTGTGGCTTAAGCTCCTCATCTGAGAAAAGAAACCACATTTTGAATCTGTCATTCTCTCTCCTTTTCCTACTCGTCCAAACTTTTTGTTTTCTTGTCTGTTGAACAATAGGCTACTGGCTTTTGGAGTATTGTCTATTCTTACCATATGATTATATTTCTGAACAGTAATGGTCAACACAGGGATTATCACTGTGTGTGGATAGGTAGATTTTTTGTTTTCCCATACGACTCACTTCACATCTGTTTACGCTCTACTGCATTATTGCCTTGTTGCTGGGCACTGTTCAAACTGAAATAGGGGAAGTTCCTCTGCTGTCTGTAGGAAATGTAGCTAGAAAAGGCAGACTGAAGATAGGAAGAATACACAACGTTTTTCAAGGTTTGGAACGTGATTTCCAGCAAATGACAAATGTCAGTGTGAAGATGGGAGGTGCCAGGTATAAAATGAGGGCAGGATGGTTCTACCCTTGTAGCAAGCTACAAACTGCAGCTTTAAGACCTTCAAGATATGGAAGTAAAGACTTATGTCATGGAACCAGCAAGAATTTGCCTCTTAAATCTCAAACTACAAAGTGCCACTCTCTTGAGCCTAACTTGAGAATGCCTTATTTATAATATTTTCTAATATTCTAATTTATAATAACATTCTAATATTCTAATTTATAATATTATTCTTTATTAAGTTCAGTGGACTCTGCATAAGCCTGTCAAAGATTATAAAAGAAATCTGAAAGAAGAAAGAACCTCAAAGATACTGTACTGCGGTTGTGCAGTGATATTGTGTGACCTCAATTCAGAAGTGAGGGAGTAATTTCAAAGGAAAGAGATTGTGTCCTGCTTTGTGCCCGGAAAGAAATGTCTGGTTCTATTAATTGTTTTAGAGACTATATAGTAACTATCAAAATAGATTTAAATTTCTAGAATAGCTTTAAAAATCCTGCAGAACAATTCTGGTAAGAGCAAATGTCAAGAAATAGGTATGAATCTGAGTTTTGCATACAAGTGTCTTTCACCAAATACACTATTTTAGATTAACTCTTCCCATTTCAACATGACATTTATATTTCACCATGATCTATAAACAGAAATAACATAGCCAGTTTGGAAAGCATATGTCATGGAAGCACAACCAAAGCAAATTAACTGACTTTGCTGAGCCTAGAGTTAAAAACAAAAGACGACTCTCAGAGCATGGTCTTTGGGCTTTTGGTCAGGTGAAAGAAATATATGTCAGACTCCATGAAAATGAAATCAAAACTGTGTCTGGTTGATGAATGATATACATTCACTGAGGACAGTCATTTGTAGCTGGCAGATGAAGTCCGTTTTTTGTTGGACTTGTCAGAAAATCCTCATTGATTCAAATAAGTCATCTGCCTCCATCAAGGTAATGTGATTCCAGCCTGTGGAAAACAACTGCCAGAACCTGGTTGTATTAAATCATTACCAGAAATAAAAAAAATCAGTAGCACTAAACTTCCAGAAATGATGTAATCACATTTCATTGGAAAATGTATAATTTGGAGGAAAAGGACATACCTTAGACAGTGGTTTCCTCTGAGCACAGTTTATACCTCCAATAAAGACCATATTGGGCATCACTGGTCTGACGTACTCAAACACAAAGTCAAATCTCAGAAGCCAAATGGAAGCAGAGTTCAGGAGGTCTAGCAGGGATACATCTCTCTGAAGAACTTCAGAGGAAAACTTTATTGCATCTTCATAGAAACCGTTACAGTACACAAGCTCCAGGAGGGAAACCAGTGCATTTTCCACTCTCTGGAAAAAGGTCATGTGGTCTGAGTTGAAGGTAAATAGTCTCGGGGTGTAGGACAGAGGACTTGGGCACTGCGGTGCTTCGTAGTGTAAGTTGCAAGGAAATCCTCTCATGAAGAACACAAACGGAAGAGAAAAATAATTAGCAAGTGTTGCTCCGCACATAAAAACAGGGTCTGTCAGGACAGCATCGAAGCTGCTTTGATTCAAGTACTGCAGGGTCTCCTTGCTGTTGAACAGGTTCTTGCACTGAACAAAGAACGTACGGAAAACGTGCACTGAGCTGTTGTATAGTGCTAGAGTGTTCAGTGGGAAAGGCAGGTCCTTCAGGTGAGTGGCAACATACTCATGAAAGGCATTATCCAGCTCTTCTAATGTGTAAGACACTGGGTATGTTTTCACCGTGTATGCCTGTGTCGTTTCCATCTGCCAGCTTACTTCTGGTATAACCAGCACCACTTCGTGTCCTCTCTCAGTGAGCTTTTCAACCACTTGCCGCATGCTAAGCCAGTGGCTTCCATCCATGGGCACCACCAGGAGTTTCCCTCCATCTGAGAGGCCAGGCAGGAGAAGGATAAAAATCCAGGCACAGCAAAGCCTCAAAGTCATGTTCCTGTAGTCAGAGTACAGGCTGTGGGAGAGTCTTCTTCAGGCAGTAGCTTGAAGATGCTTTTGAATGAAGCCGATCAGTTTATCTGTTGAGTTGCGGCTTTGTCATAATCTTCTAGTTAATCATTCACTGCTTTGGGTTCTGGGTCGTTTGGGGTTTTTTTTCTCATTACTTGTAAAGCCAAATGTTGTGACCCTTTCCTGTGCTGAGTGTCATTGGAGTTCCTCAGTGTTCAACAGAAAACTAGCTCCTCAACATGGTAGTCAGATTTCTTAGGACTTCTCTCTTGATCTTTGATATGTCCTGTCTTACACCTTGGCCAGGACCAAGGAAGGCAAGTCTGATGTGAAAAACTCCAACACCACAGTAACAAATGAAAGCAGGCTCAACAAATTTCATTGTGGTTGGGGACATGGATGTTCAGATCATTTCTCTGAGGACAGAACAGGAGACGCTCAGGGTAAGGGGAAAGGGCAGATGAACCAACTCTTCTGAGCTAGCAGGAATCTCCACAGTCTACAATGACACCAGGAAGAGACACTGAGAGAGGCTGACCTGGCAGCTGAGGCAGAGATCTGTGAAGCTGAAGCCCAGGTTGTTGCTTCAGAGCAGTAATGCAGTTGTTTCACAGCCTACGAGATGGCCCTCAGGCAGTTGAAAACTCCTTACCACTTGCCTATGCATCAAGTAGAGGCCAGACATAGGACTAAATAAACAACTACTACTCCCTGTATGGCTTGGACTGTTCAGTAAAGATGCAGGTGTGAGCCCAGGTGTCAGACCTGACTTAGCTAACGAGCAGCTTCAGGGCAAGTGTGGGTTTGCAAGAGCCTTCAGCTTCACAGCATTGCTTTTGACATTATCGATGCCAAAAAGATTAGATGCCTAAGTAGCACAGTGACATGGAAAAATAATGAAATGTAGGATACTTAGAGTCATGCAGCCTCTGTCCCTCAGGAACACAACTTTTTTTCTCTCCCTTCCATACCATGGTCAATGCAATGAAATTAATTACGTATTGTTTTCTGCATCTTTTCCTATCAGCCTTTTTACTTCTTTTCCCACTTTACCAACATCTGTAACTTTTTCCTTGTGTAGGGAAACTACTGAGTAAGTGGCAAAACACAGCTTTCTTTCAGGCACTTGATAACTTTTCAGAAAACAAAATATTTGAGCTTCAGTGTAGGGGGAGAAGCTCTGAGGTAAAAGTGAAAAAAATACTCTCAGAATCTTTTATGTTATTATAAACTGTAAGAAAAAAAAAAGATGGGTAATAACTAAAACATGTTATTATTTCCAGCTTTATATAAACTGCACTTAAAAATGATCATTGGAAAAAAGACCGGCTTAGTAAACAGCATTTTCTCACGAAAAGGTTGATTTTTATTTTTTAAGTTGTTTTTTTTGGCACCCCCCATTTGCTGAAGAGAGGTAAGCAGACAGCGGTTAGGGAAACATCCTGCCCTCCCTTCACTTCTGCAGCAGGATGAATTTGCCATCCAAACCTTGCAGCACCCTTAACGTAAAGGGAGTGGGTACAAAAGCAAGTGCAGGACGGGTGAAGTTAATCAGTACCTTAGAGGTGTTCCTGAGTGTTTGGCAGTTTGCCAGTGACTCCCTCAGTTGGCTTGGTTATCTGGCAAAGGTTGCTTGATGAGTTAAACTTTGCTGGGTTCAAGGGAGTGCGAGGCAAGAGTTGCTTACTTCTCACGCATGGTCGCCAGTGCAAGATGCCAGTGGGAACTTCGAATTGGGAAAGAAGCTGCATAGCGGGGGGATGCCGGCAGAGGAACGGAAAACCCCAAGGGAGAGGGGGTGTGCTCGAAGGCTGCAGCAGGAAGGAGGGACGTTGTGCCAGCACGACTGCTGCCTGTGGCCCCGCTGGCATGACGTGCGTGATCACAGCAGACCACAGTGAGAATCAACGCTGGCAGCAAGTGAGGTGCCAGCTGGGCCGCTCTAGGCTTGGTGGCAGCTGTGACCAACCACCTGCTTGTTTCAAAGAAGGAGCTGGTCTTCTCTGATTACTGGCCAGACTCATCTGTATTTGAAATCCCAATGCTGGTACAAGCCTTGGCCTGCACCTGATGGGGCCACACAACCTCAGGGAGGGAACTGGACCAGAAGGGGCAGGAGGAGAAGCAGCCCCTGCCTCTGTGAGGGCTCTGCCTTGCAGCAGAAGCCCTTGTGCTACAAGGCTGGTACACTATGCTGCATCCCTGGCTATGTTTTTTGGAAGGCTTCAGCAGGGCCCCTCCCTGGTGGTAGCTTGAGAGGTCTGGGTCATGGTGGAGATGTGTTGCTCTCCTCCATCAACAGGTACACCACCCAGCAGAAGCTGGGCTGGGGCAGGCTGGGCCTCCTCCAGGCCTTCAGGCAGGTGAGGCCGCGCAGGCCTCGGGGTCTCCATGGCAACCCTTGACCCCCCCCCCCCAGCAGGCTGACTCCCACCATCCACGGCCAGGAAACTACAGCCCCCAGAAGGCCTTGCGGGGAGGCATGCCATCCCAGCGGGCAGTGCGGCTCCCCGCCTCCGCCAGCGTCGTGACGCTCCGGCGCCGTACTACGACTCCCAGCAAGCTGTGCGCGCCCGCCCGCCCTACGGCCGCTTTGCCGGCCGGTCTTCGGTTCGCATCGGCGTCCGTGCCCGGCGGCGCCTTCCCGCTCCTTGCAGGAGGCGTCCCTCGCTCTGTGGAGTGAGGGGGGTGTCGCCGTTTTCTCTCCGGGGCTTGGCCAGGTGCGTGAAGTCCCGGAGCCACGGAGGCCTTTAGGTCCCAGCGTGCTTTGC